>MKEJ01001952.1:0-10392 GCA_001753735.1 Embelia ribes
AAATCAATATCAAAACTCATTTTTTAACATGAATATGCCAATGCTCACTATCATGAAATAAATACAATATGAATTTCATGTAAATCCCACATAAATATTCCAAATCTCACAATCATGAAATAAATGCATCTCGATAAGAATTTCATGCAAATCCCACATAACATGTTTTCATTTTATTTATATTAATTCTAACACATAGAAATTTATATAAATGTTTCTCACAAAAAAAGCATTTAAATTTACCATAATTACATAATTAGGAATTCGCTCAAACTCACATATACATTCCTATTTTGTCATTTACTTGTACCTCGCAGCGCGCTAAAACATTTCTGGCAAGCTCTCATCAAAAATTCCCAAATCACCTCTTCTTCTCCCCTCAATTTGATCTAACAAATGAAATCAAATCATCAAACACCGAGATATAATGTTGTTCTACTTCTCACAAATAATAAGAATATCAAATAAAATTTTACGTATAAGAAGTGTATGAAAATCGAGATAAATCAAACGTAAGGGTTGAAAGAAAAACTTACGTAGAAATGATCTCCTCACTTCTACGATAGAAAATCTATACTTAGGATGAAGAACCTATACTTAAATATCATATCACTTCTTAAAAATACAAATTAGATCCACTAGTTTAAGGAGAAATCTGAAAATTACTATATATTTCATACGTAAAATCCCTATATATGATAACTATAACACATTTATATTTTTATTAAATACAATTGAAATAATTTTTTAATTTTTTACTCTTATGTTAGTATGCAATAATTAATTAGATAATAAATTTGCAAACTACGTACAGACACATGTGCATCTGCTAGTCTAACTACTCTATAAAAAGTCTCAACTCGACAAAATATTTCATACACTTTTTCTTCCAAATTTGTCATTCATCTAATTTCTTTGTAACAAACAGCATCATACCCAAATTTGTAAATTTATAAATTTTAATTTGCATATTTTTTGTTAAAAGATAATACTCTGTCTTTAAATATTTATATTGATAATTATCACAAAAAAAAATAATTTAAAATAAAAATATAAAAACTTAAGTAATTTAAAATAAAAATATCAAAACTTGAGGAATTATAACTTACAATTTCTCACATATCTATCAAATTTAACAAAATATTTAAATATTCTATTAATTCTTAAGAGTACAAATTAGTGCCACGAGTTTACGGAAGTATCTTAAAATTTATATATGATGCATAGTTAAAATTCCGATAAAAGATAATTAAAGCACTTCTATTTTTATTAAAAATTATTCTAAATAATTTAGTTTTTGCCCTTGTATTAATTTGCAATATTTTGTAAAATAGTACTTCCTCCATTCTTTTTTTATTTTTACTTTAGCATTTGAATTAGGAAAATCATCAATTGGCCTCAGTTGTAGAAAAAATAAATGATATTTTACTTTGCTACCCTTCATTAAATACTCAAAAGTCAAAACATATCATTCTAATCAATTAATAGAGGTAAAATTGAAAACAAAATTAATGCTTCATTGGTTTTATAAATAGATAATTAAAAAGAAATAGAAAAAAATCTCTATGGTGACAATTAAAAAGAAATGAAGGGAGTAAATTTAAAAACTACATACAAAGTACGTGTACATCTGCTAGTTCTATAAAATATAACAATTTCACTCATTTTGTATTTTGTGAACATGGAGTTTACTATTACCATGTTAGTATTTCTTTTATGCGCATTTTGATAGATTTATGCAATATGTATAGAATGTGAGATTGGTAAATAGCAGTATTAGTATGGATTCCCTGCTATTATTTTCAAAATCAAATAATATTTTTCATTTTTTTTTTACCTAAAAAGAGACATTCACCCTCCAAAATTTTTAGTAGGTTCGGAATTTGTCTGAGTTGTTTTAGGAAAATTGGAGTGTCATAGGCATGCTATATCATCGACTAAGTTTTTGGTATATCTTTTTGGTAGTATAAATGGGTAATATTAAATAGTTACTGTATATTAGGGATAGTGATCCCGGGGATGCTGTTTGTTAGTATTATTTTCTATTGATGTTGTTTCCTTATCAAGGATTGTTTCCTTGGTGGATATGATTTTTGTGCGTGTCTTTGAGATTATTTCTTATTGTCTTATACATGAATATTATATATACAAAAGCTGACAGACCGATTAGTATGTGCCAGATTTATTAAATTATCTCTTCTTATACTGTATGCGACTGGTTAAGTAGTTTTAAATGTGAGAAATAGCTAGTGTTCCCAATTTGACCTAGTGATTTTGAATAGAACAATCTCATAATAAATTATTAAATATTTATACATTTTGTGTCCTTAACAAGTGCCCTAAACATTGCAAGCCCCTTTCATAAATGGTCTGAATCTCCTTAACCATATGTTTCTATTTTAGAGACACATACAAAATAGCAAAAAATTAAGAATTTGCTTCCTATACTTCACTGCATAAATCTAACCTTTTTTTTTTTTTTTTTAATGTGAACTCTTTTCTCAAATCTACGGGCGATACTTATGTATCAAACGTCATAACTGCAAATGCTTTTTATAATAAACATATATAAACTATTATCAAGAGCAACTTTTGAGTGACAACAAAAATACCAACTTGAGCATTGCCATTGCGTCCACAATCAATTTAGCCGTTTGTGAATTAAGTAATCAAATAAAGTAGCCATCAGTCATAATCTTTCTAAATTACTTGTAAAATACTTCATATTAATAAAAAATTTATGTCTTGATCAAACTCACCTGTCCTGCCTTTTCTTGTGTAGGCTAAATTTTTGTTTGTAAAAAAAGGATAATGACAGTGGTGATGATATTCAGAAGCTTCACTCTGAATACACCGGAAACGAGGACTTTGTTTCAAGAAGTAAAAAGAAATTATTCAATAAGTCTGACAAATTTTTCTTACATGATAATACACTAAAAATAGAACAGAAATGAAAGTAGGACATCTTTTAATTAAAGTAAAAATTAGTGAGGCAATAAATGGTTAGAATATCACTCAGGCCAAACTTCTTCGTAAGCGAAAAATTAGAGAATATCATTGATTCGGAAGTTTGTGCATGTTGCCCTTTTTCAGTATGGATACGGCTTCACAATTCTATCTTTGAAGTTGAGGGTTCGAATTCTGTAATTTGGGTTTCCATCGTCTTACTTGTCGTGAAAAAAGAATGGAAGTCACAATAATACATACAATGCAATCAGAAAACAATTACGAGAAGGAAAAAAACACAAAATTAAATCTTTCATGATGTAACGATACTTCCATATTGATGAGATACAGCGTACATCATTCAAGACTTTTAATTATTTCCATTTTGTTTTGTTTTACTTCTTTATCTTCATTCAAAAAATAACTTTACCGTTTCAAAATTTTCAAAGAACATTTTCATGACCGCCGAAACAATCAAAAGAAGTTGAATTCTTCTGCTTTTTCTTCTTTCAAAACGTCGTGTATTATACAGGACTTTTTAAAAGATCAGCAAACATTGAGTACGGAATATAGGGTTCATCGTAGTAAGGTTCAAGAGACGATGAAATTACTTAATGAGTCCTACTCTGGACAATGGAAAATAGTTTATGCAGAAAATGTTTTTTGTAACTGTTATTCAGTTGTAATTTCTTCTAATTCATAATGAGGTAAGCTTTATTTAAGTTAGATATTCGTTCCCTTCACCGCTGCAATTATTCAGTTATATGTAGTTAAACAACTGAAAATATATCTTAGACAACCCTAATTGCCTAATTACTTGTCGTGCATTAAGTTCAAAAAGACGCTTTTTTAAAGAGTTTATTTTTGACTTACGAGTCTATTAGTCTAAGTCTATCTTGATTTATTATAATTTCTTAGTTCAAAATTTGAGGTGAAGCGCGTAATGGCAGCTGCTAATACGTACACGTTTAGTAATGTCATGGTCGTTAATGTGTTCTGATAAATGGCTTCAATAATTTTAACAGAAATCATCCACACAACATTTGGAACCATCTTGTCACTAACAAAATATAAATTTCTATTTGGCGTGTTAGTTTGGGCAAACATTTCATTAATAATGTTGATTATGTCGTAAAGCTTCATGAATACGATTGTGGGAGACGTGCTTCACTTCTTGTCTTCAGTGACGACCGCCCGTCGTCATAGCCACATTATTTTAAGCGATGACTTGGTTGATTGATTTAGTCGATCACACGTGTGAATAATAATGGCCAAGTAGTTGTAAAGCTTCTTTCAAATAGACCCCCCCACCTCCACCCCCGCACGAAGAATTCAACTAATTAACTAAATTGTATTTGGTTGATTAAATTCATGTTTGGCAGGCTACTTGTGAAGCACTTCAAAATACAAAAAAAAATAATAATAATAATAAAATCTCAATCGGATTTCAATCACATCGTTACATATTCTGCGGTGTTTTTGAACTCGCATCCAATAATTGCGCAAAAGTTTATCCATACGTATAAGAAACTAACCACCTAAGCTGTTAAGAGGGAAGAGTAATCTTCTTGCTAAACTTTGTTTCCTAAAGAAGGTTCAAATTAGTATTAATAGAGTGGTGGTTAATTCACTGTTGTATTTAATTTATATTATAAATCTATTTAGGTTAGTACTTAGTTGTCTGTTGTGCAATTATAATGAGCAGTCATGTAATCACTCCTATTATATTGTTAGAATTTTCTGTTGAGAGTTCATAAATTTTGTGTTATGCAGTGAGGTTTTGTATTAAAAACAATTGTTGTATTCTAGTACGTGAATATACGTAACCATTCTTCGTAGATGAAAACAAAATTGACAAAACCACGCTAAATCTGATATCTCTGTGCTTGATTTAATTTTTTTTGCGCTTCAACATTATTTTCATTTTTATTGGACTCGTGAAAATTACACTTGTTTACTTTTGTAGCGGCTAAATGAAGTGGCCAGAGCACATATGATAACGTAACGATCGCTATAGTATTGGTGACGTCGGATATAATTTTGAAACTCATTTTCACCACTAAAATGCTTCATATCGGCTTTGGCATAGGCAAAAGCTGTTACATAATGACTTTAAGTAATGAGAGCGATTGGTTTTTTAAACTTTGTCTGCAACACGAAAATAATCTCTACTATCACATTACCTAAAATAACCAAATGGCGTCTACTTTTTTGTAGACCTTCAAATTCCCAAGACAAATCGACGGTGCCTTGATAATTATTTTCTGTTTTTTGGTGATACATTTCTCACCTTACATATATTTTGCGTTCTTAAGAGACAGTATATCACACGGATAACTTGTGATAAAACAATAATATTATGTAACAGTGTTCAATAGATTTATATCATATCTCTACAACTAATCCATCATAAAAATTGTATATCTCATAATTATTACCAGGATAATTATCACTTAAATTATATTTAGTGTGCCCATGTGGAGAAACAATAGCAGACTTATGCTAATACCAATGGTAGTGACAAACCAAGAGTTCTTAATAGAAGTGTCAAGTCCAATTGCTTTACACAGGGGCTAATCTTTTTTCATTCTTCTTATGGAATGGTGCATCATAGGTCAAATGGAAAATTTTCTAATTTATATGTAAATACTACAAAAATGTTAGGGGTCGAAGCCGTCCCCGGCCCCTACACTGTTGGCTTATAATGCTCAATATTCAATCTTTTACAATTTTGTTCCCATCTTGATACTAAAGATGGAAAATCGGACTTGCCAAGAAAGTAATATTGGGGAATGTTATTTCGAACCATTATTCAACAAACATACCTATAAGTAAAATATAACGTCAGAACATTTGCATTAGATTCCTGTAAGGTATTATTTTTCTCTTTTAGGTAACGAAAACTAGGTATTTATTCCACATTCGATTACCTAGTGGTTGTCTAAACTGGGTAACAAAGGGTTTAGTTACCTAAATTTGATGAACAACTATTCATTCATCAAAAATAAAAAAATAGTTATGTCAATATCATCGGCCTACCACTATATTGTTTTATCTTATTTTTACTCACCAGGTCCACCACCAAATAATTATATATTGTATTGGTATGTGCAAAATTTTAAAATAAGAAATAATGTAAGACTTAAAAAATAATATTTTAGTAAAGTATGAAATGTTATAGATAATCCGATGCAGAAAATAAAAATAGAGATTTTGTAAAATGAAGATAGAATTCACTTTTTCTGTATTTTAGAGAATCTGTTAAGGTAATCTAATGCAAATACTCTTATACCATGTTAAGTGCAACATCTACTTAAAACATAAGCTGGGAGAGTTTTGAGAGATAAAGTTTTGTTTTGGGAAATCGACCATATAGATCTTTGGTGATTGAAGAATTGGTAGTTATTTTTTGGGATTTTTCGTTGGATATCAATATTCTTGTTTGAGTATCTTTATTACTTTATTTGTTGGTATTTTACTCTTATATTTATTTGATATTACACCCCTCGCATATATGCGAGGTGAATTTGTTTGTATTCTTTTTATTATTTAGTAGATTAATTTGTTGGGTATATTGCCCCGTGAGTTTTTTACTCTCCGATTTGGAGGGATTTTCCCACGTTATGTCGTTGTGTTTCGGTTGTGTTTATTTTTGTTATTTTCTTCAACTTATTGCTTATGTTGCCTTGCCAAGTTTATACAGAATATGGGAATAACCTTATCGAGTTTAATTATTATGCTGCGTATTACTCGATAAAGATATTTGCATGTGGGTTTCCAATAATACATACATATATATTATATACTTGAGTTTGAGCTAAATGTGTCGAGTATCATAATACTCGAACTAGAGAGTTTAACTATAGTAAATATCAAAAACCATTCTATTGCTACATGACAATGGACTAATATTGAGATGAGCTTAAACTCCTCGTGAACAACTCAATTAGGGACTATCCCTAGTGGTGGTTCCAAGAAAATTCTATAAAGTGTTCCAAACGTAAACGATTAACTTGCCTCTATTAGTCAAAGTAGAAAAATACACAGGTACACACATTATTGTTGTGGGAAAATGCTTGTCAACATGCATTAATATATTTTTGGCGACTTTTAGTCACAATTAATTGTTGATCTTCTTTGTACAAGGGAAATAGATTACGTAATGATCTCACCAAATCTTGTGACACAATTTTTTCAAAATTAAGTGTATAGTTTAGTAATCTTCAAAGGAGGAGAATTGGTACAAGCAAAGATTACTCAACTAAATAATGAAACTATAATATTAATCACACCTATGATTTCCAAAATTTCCATAAAATTTATATATTTCAAGAAAATTAACTATGTACCCTTCCCCCTACATCTATAGAACAACATATAGTATTTGATCTTTCCACCCAAATATTCCAAGTCCGCCACTGCAACAACCATTTTTATTTTTATTTTATTTTTATCAAAACTTATGTTTACTTTGTTGCAAGATTTTCTAACATGTTCATTCCTTAAGCTGAGAATATTTATTCCTTTTAACATACTTGCGGGGAAATTTGTGACATTCTCGCAACAAAACCATCCTAAGGAACCAGTTTGGTTTTCGTTTTGGGTTCGGATTCAAAAAAATATTGCACATAATAATATGAATTGGCGTCCGGATTCTGTGAACCCTGCTCATTTATAAAAGCCTCGTAAGTAAGTTTTGATGCGCATTTAATTCACGTTAGTTGAATACATAAATGGACCACAATGTAGTGTGTCATGCATTTTTGTTTGTTGGTAGGAAAATATATTTTCGCTATTTAGGTGAGCAAAATCATATTGCTATCTACCGATAAAATAGGAAAACGAGATGGCAACTAATATATTTTGTGGCATATAAAATAACTGGGGAATGATAAAAGAAGACAAAAATAAGCGCAGGTTGCTTTTGACCTTCCTTTCTTCAATTAACAAGAAGTTCAAATAAAGGGCCACTCCTACAAAATATCCTAATAAAAAAAATACTAAGAAATGCATAAAAAAATGATGAACACAAAATGATTAATTTCGTCATACAATACTATTTTCTCGTATATAGTACGTTAGTAAAACTGTATTTGGTTATGCTAATCTAAAAGATGTTAAATAATTTTTGTCATCTAAAAGATGTTAAATAAACAAATATAATTCTAAAGTTAAAAATAGTACTAGTCATTTTCACTCTGTTCAGGACCCATAATTCCTGCTAATTATCTCTCTCTCTCTCTCTTTCCTTGCTTTTGGATCATACAAGGTATTTCTGCAAAATACATATCTAGTCATAGCGGCCGTGTGTGCTCGTTTTTAGAATTTTTACATTTGGATTTTTTTATCTCTTCAAATAAATTTGCTGTAAATAATGAGGTCCCTTCAGTTTCACAATAAAGCACTGCTAAAAATTGATTGGTTGACATAAATGGTTAATTTCGTAATCCTTTTGAACATATGATGAGGTGCCAGATATTGCAAATATTTATTCTCATAATTATCAATTTGATTAGATTTCAATAGTAGATCAATCAATCAGGTTCTTCTTACAGATCCAATGTTAGAAATATATAGATATTATTAATTTATTTTATTTTATTTTGGGGGTAATGAACGTCATATTCAAATAATTAACATTATTTAGCAAGTAATACTTGTTTTTCAAAGACAAAATAAGATCTCAAGTTATGGCTTCGATTTTAGTTTTTGGTTTTGACTTTGGAGATGATTTTATAAACCAAATACCTTTATAATTATATAACCTTTAGGCAATGGAAAATGTAATCTTTTGTAAGAAGGTGAAAATATCGAACAAACGGAAATTGATTTACGAGAGAGCAAAACTATATCATAAAACAACGTTCAGATTAAAGAGGGGGTTACAAGATAAATCTGCCAGAAAATTACCACAATAAAGTAATTTTTTTAAAGAAAAAAACTATTAAATTAGGGATGCAAATGATCCGAGCCGTTCATGAACAAATTAGGGCTCGGCTCGGCTAGTCAAGAGTTCGGCTCGGGGTCATTCCTTTACTAAATGAGACGAGTCAGAACAACAAAGTAGGGCTCGTTAATGACTCGGTAATATTTGATTCATATATATATATATATATATATATATATATTAAATTGGAGGTATCAGTTTATGTACATAAACATATATAGTTTATGCTAAATCTAATAAATTGAGAAAAATTTGTCTTATTATATAAATGATACATTTTTTAAATAACTTTCTCCATTCATATTTATAAGATTGAATTGAACAACTATAAAAGGTCGTAATTATTTAATATATTCACTATTACGTGGTTATTAGTTGACGATTCTATAAAAGATTCAATTTAATAATATTTGTTTTACTATTTAATCAATAAATAATAAGTAAGATATATCGATCTAAAAGAACCAAAATTTTCATTAATAAGCTCGGGCTCGTACGAGCCGAGGTTGAACAAAAATTTAGAGCTCGTTAAGTAAACGAGTTGAGCATAAGTACACCCTCCAACTAAACAAATCGAGTCTGAACAGGTCAGGATTCGGCTGGGCTCGACTTGGCTCTTTTTCAACTCTACAGCAAATGTATTTTGTTATAGGAATCAATATTCGAGAAAATGTTATTTCTCAGTTTGTCCTAAAACATTAATATAATTATAAATCATATAACATAACATATATACATATCGAATTTAAGCGTGTATTGTGCACCAACGGTTGTTTTTCAGCTTTGCCGAAAATAAAATTGGTATTTATACAGAGAACTTGTTAATTGCATCTTTTGTCACTCAAAAGTATATTGCAACAAAACACAAACATACAACTTCGCATCCAAATTCGAATAAAGAAATAGAATGGTAAAAGAAGACACCATAACCCATGAGCTATGATGATGGTTGAAGCTGCAATGCTACACAGGTAACTGTTTTCTTTTTTCTCTATTCAGCTAACTGCTTTGGAGAAAACATGCATGCAATGTGTATTATGGTTTTCTTTTGGGCATTTACACCAAAATTTCTAAATCTTCATTTTAAGAAATTTTGTCCAAAAAAACTTCATCTTTTCAGAAGTTGACTTTCCAAATGAGAAACTATTGTTACATTACAGTCTGGGCTAAGAACTTATTATTGCCCATTTTTCTAATATAAAAACTAATTTTATCTAATTAATCCTTATTTTCTAATAAAAACCTACTATTCTCTCTTTCCACTCCTTACGCCTATATTTCTTTATATTTTATTGAACTGCCGTTTCGATTAAAAGCTCTAGACAATGGTAGGTAATTTTTTAATTTTTATATTTTTTTTCAACTCTATCTTTCGCATGTAATTGGACTCAATTTTTTAGGGAGGTACAATAAGTACAATTTTTTTGTTTATTTGTTGATTGGTTGGCTGGTTTGTTTCTTCTAGTTGATATAATTTTTTGTAAATGAGTGCGATTATG
>MKEJ01001955.1:0-18727 GCA_001753735.1 Embelia ribes
AATGGAGTTTAATGTTATTAAAACACTCAAATACGGTATATCACATACAGTACACTCCCTCACTTTTGGTGTAACTCTTGTACACACAATCTGTAAATTTGGTGTCACACAACTCACACACTCTTGGTGTTTTTGTTTTATGTCTTCATTTTTTGGTATTCTTACAACCAAAAAACTTTACCTATTTATACACACAAATATGGCATGTTTCTTGCCAAAAACTAAGTAGGTTATTAGGTTAGAGTTTGGTTGCTTAGGTGAGAAGTTTGTGGCTTAGGTGTGAAATCAATTGGTTGTTTAGCAACCTTAGGTGTAAACTAATTCATCATAACCATAGAGGATTTAAGGAAGCTGGAAATATTTTGCATTCTATAAGTCATAATTTGAACCCTAAACTTTGCTTCAAACCTTTTGCATAAGAGGACTACTAGCTTCATATTTTTTCCCTTCATTTGATAATATTATCTTCTTTTTTCTCATTGCATTTTTCGTATCAAAATTTTGAATTAACATGAATAAAAAGTCCATTTTCTATACATAGTTAAAGTTGTAGTGCACCATCTCGAGTTCACGAATAATTGATTTATTCTTGCTTAATATTTCTGTAATCATAATTAATTATTGAGTTTTGAAATTAATATACTAAATATTTGAGTTGTAGTGGATCATCTGGTAAATAATGCGGGGATAGGTGGCGAAGGCTTGTTTGAAGACCTTATTGATGTGAAGAAATACCAACCTTTGATGGTAATTCGTTATATCTTTAATATACATATAATTTCACATGCATATAATTTCAAATTTATGTTTATCAAAATGTATCAAAAATAGTATCACAGTAAGAATTATATTAAAAGGTTTGGGTTGTAGAATTTGGATGTCTTAATTTTAAAAGCTCATCTTCTCTGACTTAACTTGTAACATGTTTAGAGCATTTTAACTAATTCTTTCTCATTTATTTTATGAAAAATCTTTCAAATAAATTAACTAAAAATTTTAAAAGGCAACAGTCTTTCTATACAATTTCTTAAAATTATTAGTTTGGAGTTTTTATGGGAAAATATATTTTTACAAATAGAGAAATTCTTGTATGATAACTACTTATAAGCTCCAGCTTTTCAGCTTTTTTTACTTAAAAATTAGATAGTGTTTGGCTGCGTAATTTATAAGTGGAGTTTATTTGGTATTTTGTTCAAAATCAGCTACAAAAAATTAGATGCATCTAGTTTTTTCTTAATCGAAATAAACTGATTTATTTATTTTAAAACTGCAACCAAACAAACTCCAGAATAATTTATCCTCTCGTTCAGGAAGTCACTATAGCATTTTGTGGAAGTTACATAGAAATAAAAATTCCTATTATGAAATATTTATGATCTCATATTTCTTATTTTAAAAATTAAATTGAAAAAATATTATAAGGAGTATTTTTCAGAAAGAGTTGAATGAATGCTCTTAAGTGGAGGAAAACTTACAGCAAGGATAACCTATTTAGGTTAAATAAACTATAGCAAAACAAGAGTTTGGGTTGGTTTTCAAAGATTGTTTAAAAATCTCATTAGATAAAAAAAAAATTGATATATTGAATTTTTTAACAGGATATTAATTTTTGGGGATCTATTTATCCAACTCATTACGCAATACCACATCTCAAGAAGAGCAAAGGCAAGATCATAGTCAATGCTTCATCCGCTGCGATAATGAATCCACCAAAGTCAACTTTTTATGCTGTAAGTAGTGAAATAAGATTGTTATTAATTATTAATTATATATATATATTTTTTCAAATTTGCCCCATGTTTCTTCTTATAGCCTGGTTTGGTTGCCCCTAATTTTAGGGTATTTTTGTACTTTTTTACTTTAAAATAAAAATGTATATTTGGTGCGGTAAAAAAAAAAATATTTATTTTTACTTAAAAGTATCAAAAATATATTTTTGTAGAAGTATAAAATGTGATGTTTTTTCAATAAAAATATATTTCTTTTATAATAATGTACACTATTATTAATTATTTTTCATAATTCTTAATAAAAAAATATATTTTTTCTAATTTTTTACCAAATACACTGTAACCCTTAAAAGTATTTTTTTTCAACTATACCAAAAAAATATATTTTTATACTTATAAAATCTAACTAAACGAGCGCAAACTGCCCACCTTTCTAAACATTTGAAAATTTTTAATTAAGGGTAAAATATTTTTTAGCCCCTTCAATTTGTATCCAATCATCAATTTAATCTTTCCAACTTTATTTTTCGTCATTATAAGTCCTCCAACTTTTTTTTACCTGTCGCTACATCTAAACACTAACTGCATTAATTTTTCCATTAACTAAATATTAATGCTAATATTAATATTCATAAATCTTGTGGTAATTAGCAAGATCATACATGCTTCATCCGTTCTTTTTTAAGTAATTTTTTTACAAATTGAAAAAATTATTAAATAAATGATCTTTTAACAATTTCAATGCAAAAATTTAAGTAAACTACTTAAATTATTCCTTTTTATTAAATGCTTTTAACTACCAAAAGTTATCCAATTAGACTAACAATGTATTTTAAGTATATTCCCAAGAAATTAATTGAGGACATTTCAGTTAATATGTTTTTATAAATAATTTTCTTAATTGGTGTACCAAATTCTGTTAGGTCTTTAAAAAAAGAACGGATGGAGTAAACGAGAGTAAGCTAATTAAATGACAATGTGCTAATTAGCAATATATATTTAACCATTTGTGCATTTTGTATTAATTATGCGTGAATTATACTAATGGTCCCCATGGTTTCAACAAAATTCTATTTGGTTCCTATATGTTCAATTGTAATAGTTACAGTCCCAAGTTTTAATAGTTACAATGTGTTATAGATTTTTGTCATATGAAAAATCCTGAATTAATTGAAGTAGGAGACTATATCAGCAAAAACAATCGTAAAAACACTAATTGATCCCTAAATAAATCAGATGTGGGTTGCTTAATATGAATTTTAATTATTTAAAATGACTTCGCATCCATAATTATTGTCATTGGTGTCACTTGTTCAAAATATACGCACTAATACCGTTTCAATTTAAACTGTGGGGACCAACTAAATTTTTGTATGAAACTATAAGAACCTTTAGTGTAATTAACCCGATGATTAACGTTAAAAGTGCTTCTTATTTATTTTGTTCAATTTACACTTCAACAACATATTATTCCAATAATTACAGGCAAGCAAAGCAGCTTTGCTGAGCTTTTACGAGGCGTTGAGGTCTGAATTATCGCCTACAATATCGATAACGATAATAATACTAGGTTTCATCGAGTCGGAGATGACAAGAGGGAAACCAACATCCAAGCACAGCAAAGTTGAAATAGCCAAAGAGGAGAATGTAAGAATACTAAACTCAAAAATCAATTTGTCATTAAATTTTTGTATATATATATATATAGATTGTGTGTGTGTGAGTGTGGGAAGAAGTAATTATTTTAGTTAAAGCTTAGTTTTGCGATGTGAGATATTTGTACTTGTCACAAATTTACATGGAAAATGTCCAAAATCCCAATTACATTTCACGAGTCTTTTAACATGTCAAATATTATCACCGTAATATTTATTAGACCGAAATAGCTAAAAATTTCAATACTAGTACCTATACTCATCAATCTTGATACTATCTTCCAATTTTACGAGTTTTGCCAATCTATCCTTCATGATTTTGTAGACATTTTTAACATGGGAAACTCTGACTTGTATAATTACATTTTGGATTCAATGTACTTTTGAAAATTATGGGTAGTGATTTGCATTGTCTCAAAATCTTGGGAGGGTATAGGTATAGTTTTTCAAAATGCTATGTACATCTAGATACGCATTTCTGCCTGCATTATTGTATGCATGTTGTGTAGATCAATAACTCGCAGCAGGTCGGTCTAGTGGTCGAATAATCAGTACTTATGACTTCAGGTATGAGATGGGTAGTTCGATTCACATGTACCGCACTTGTGGCCTCACCTCCTAGCTTGCTAGGCTGAACCTTGGTCCTGGTCCGTGGGAATTATTGTGGGTGTGAGGCACTGGAATATGTGGACTAGTCGGACGGCGCAAGCCGACGGAAACCACAGATTTCAAAAAAAACAAAGAAAAAAAAAAGAGTGAATCATTTGTGTGTGTGTGTATCCGGTTTGTAGAGTTTTTGGCTTCTTATTAATTCTGGAAAAACATTATCAAATGTTAGCTTTGTTATCTGCTAGTGATTTTTTTGTGTTTCTAAAGATGTTTCGCGCTGTTGATTTTGCATAATGTTTGTGTTATTTTGGATGAATTCAAGGAAGAGCTAATGATTAGTGCATGTGTATACATACATACGTGCGATTGCTCATTTGTTTCTCAAATTTTGGAGATTTGACTGCTGCTCTCTGCGGAGGTGTCATCAATTTTTGTTTCACCTTTCATAATTGGAACAATTATACCTAATTTTGCGAGATGGTATTGGTATGCATTTGTTTGAATAGTGCTTTGTGTGAGAAGATGATATTTCACTTGCCGTCGTTGCTTAATTGTGCTTTTGCCAAGATTAATTCAGTGAATGGAAATCTTACAAAATTTCTGACTAGGGTAACCCAATTTAGGCGCATTACATTGAGAAAAATAGGTCCAAAACATAATCGCCTGCATACGATTGCCATTGGGATACTCTAAAGAACTGTCACTCTCTAGTTGATAAGACTTCCATTTTTGGAATAGTGATGATCTCTTTTGAGGGTTACATAAATGTTGCAACATGTGTCCACGATTGCTTCTCACATGGAATCTGCTACATCCCTGCATCTCTGTTTTGAGTTGTATTAACTGCTTGGTCTACCAGCCCTCAGCTCCTCCAGGACAAAATTTATATCCCGGAATTCAGATTGTTGCTGTGCCTCCAGCTTGTATTTTGAATATTGTATCATTTTCCTGTTACAGAATGTCGGTAGAGAAATATCCTCAATCTTGGATGCTTGGTACCCGGGAGATTGTGAATGGCAAGGTAATGTTTCTGGCAAATTTATGATGTCAAAGTTTTAGTAACTAGTATATTCCTTGGCTTGTTTTCTCTAATTAATTTTACACCTTGCTTTTTTATTTTTGCAGGCTGGAAAATATACATGGCTAACTTATAAAGAAGTATATGACATAGTTATCAAAGTTGGAAATTCTATGCGCAGCTGTGGCATTGACACAGTAAGAGAGTCTCTCTTAGTCTGTTGATTCTTATATTTATAATTGCAGCTGGTTTAGTTGTAAAGACGATCTATCATGAGGTATAACTTTAACCATATTTGGCTAGTGCTTTTTTGAAATGCTATGGTTGCACTTTTCACATGGTGAAAAGTGTAATCTGTCTTTTGGATGCAAGTGCAAATGGTGAATCCTCATGCACCCTGCTTGTTTAGGATGCAAATGACAAATACTTGGGAGGCAATGTTATCACCTCCATTAATGTGCATTTGGTGTCTGTATATTTTACTGGGAGACTACAAAACATCTCTGGGGCTTTTCAAGTTTTACCGATTGCTCTCTCTCGATATAAAATTGTTAAGCATTTGTGGAACAGAATATTCCCCCATATTTTTTACTAGTCAAAGCAGTTGAACAATAATCATTAGAGATAGACTGAAAGCACCCATATGTCCAGAGCAAACATTTATGGAGCAACCATTATGTCTGAATTTTCTTCAACTAATCTTAACCAGTTTGTACAATGCACGTAAAGATTTTTATGGGGCAAGATAACATTGGCACTCTTGCTTCTTTAAATGCTTGGCTTATGGCAAAAGAAAAGTGAGGTGAAAAGTTCACACTCTTAAAAAAAGATAGTTTGAATCACATATAAATTGAAATATACTGAATTTTCTTGACTGAGTTTACTTAATATGGTTAATATTTTTAGTTGAATCAAACAGGGAAAAAATTAATTCATTTATCAATTGTCTTGTAAAAATGAAAATTTTGCTAATCTTGCCATTAGGATTTTCCTGACGTTCTTTGCTTCTTTCTTTTAGGGGAAACGGTGTGGCATCTACGGAGCAAACTGTGCAGAATGGATTATGAGCATGGAGGTACATTCTTGAATTGAACTAATTGTTTATATGAAATTTCAGCTGCTTATACCTTTACAGTTGTTTTTCTTTTCCTTTTTTTAAGATGAAGTGAATAGGAAGTAATGCTTGGTTAGTTAAGGTTGAAAAATTATTTACTGGAACTCTAAAATTTGTTGTTTTTTGTATCGTTTCACATGGTTTTATAGCCTATAAGCTCCCTATGACAATAGATACTATCCTACTTTCCTTGCTTTACATTTTTCCAGCTTCCAATTTGGGCAGATAGCGAATGATCAGTGTGCTTTCATTTTTAACTATACCTAGTGGATATCGAGAATGAAGCATCTAAACTTCTATTTCCATTATTGGCTGTTTGAGAAGGGTTGACGATTTTCTGATACTAAACTAATGCAGGCATGCAATGCTCATGGTGTTTACTGCGTACCATTATATGACACCCTAGGTATTTCCATCTTTTATTTAGCATGAATTTACTTTATTATGGTATTATATAGTTCCAATGCCATAAAAAGTTTGTTGCTGATATGCTGGCCTCTTTTTGTTCATTGGTTTAGGTGCTGGAGCTGTTGAGTTTATTATATTGCATGCAGAGGTTGAGATTGCTTTTGTGGAAGAGAAAAAGATTCCTGAGGTATGATTACCTGTATGACATTTTCACCTGAGACTAAGGTGGATATGAAATTATCATTTATATTTTACGTCGTTTTTACTCTTCACATGATTTCATTTTCTGGATGCACTTTCTTGTTCATATGTATGCTTGACACTTGGGAAGCTCATTTCCTGGCAAGGTCTTGCTAATTTTGTGCATATGAATGCCGAGATTTTAGCTGCATTTAGACACAAACCAATCACTTAAGTTGCCTTCTCTTTTTCAGCTGCTGAAATCTTTTCCGAATGCGGCAAAGTACTTAAAAAGTAAGTTGCATATGCTTGGATATACAGTTTTCTCTTGGATGTGGGATTAGAGTTTTATTGTAACTGTTTTGCTTTTACAGCAATTGTGAGCTTTGGCTCGGTTACACCTGAACAAAGAGGAGCATTTCAGAAGTTCGAACTGGCTGTTTATACCTGGAAAGAGTTTCTTTTATTGGTGAATATTACCTATTCAATATATAGTTGTTTCGATTTCTGAAGTTTTTGTTTGTATTTGCCTGGATTGAATATTTGCTTTTCTTGTGACTAGCATCATTTTTTTTAAGAATGTATCATCATATTATTTACCTTGAGGTTGATTGACTTGACCTCAATATTGAATATTGGACTTAGCCAGAAGGGAAAATAGAAGAAGATAATATCCCTCGTTCATTTCGTTACTTTGTTCCCAATATCTAATGCTTCTGACATACGAGGATAATTTGATGACATGATGGGGATTGATATATGGGAGAAAAGGTTGTTTTACTGGATGTGTTGTGCGTGTCTTTTGACTTGGCATTTCTTTTTCCCTCAAAACTTGTAATATTTAGTTCATTATAAATTATATGCCTAATCTTGTAAGGTTTTGAACCATTTTTCGGCATGATTAATCTTTTGTTTGCCTTACTGCAGTATTGAAGTCATGGAATGTTTTTTCTCCCCTGTAATTTAATGTATCTTGTTACTTCTATGTTATTTGGCATGCTTCTAAAGCATGACATATGAAATAAAACTGGTTTTAAGTAAGTTGATTAATATAAAATTTGATAGGATGCAACTCCCCTTGTGTCAAGTATGGATTATGCTTCATTGGCTGTTTATTACGTCATTAATTCTGCTACATCTGTTTTGCAGGGAGAAGACAAACAATTTGATCTTCCCATAAAATCGAAACATGATATTTGTACAATAATGTATACTAGTGGAACAACTGGTGACCCAAAAGGTGTAATGATTTCCAATAATAGCATTGTCGTGCTTATAGCTGGAGTGAATCGTTTTCTCGGGAGTGTTCATGAAGCGGTATGCACTTCAGTTTTTTTTCTTCCCTATTTCTTGTTGGAGTATGCTTTAAGGAAAATTTGACCCGACTATTGAAGCATGAATTTTTTCCACTTGTGTACAGAAGATGGAGAATGTAGTAATGGACAGCTCCATGATCAATTAAACCTTAAGCATGGGTTGATTTAGTGTTTAACTTCAGTGGGACTAAATTTACTTTTTATGTAAAACAAAAAGGTTTGGGGTGATTTTTTGGACTTGGTGGTTGAGAAAAGGAAGATGAAGGGGAAATTGAAAATATTTTCCCTTTTCAGGAAGAAAGCAAATACTGAAGATTTTTGAAAAATAAAATAAGTAGGAGAATATAGAATATTTATAAAAAAACATGGTGGACTTGACAATGATCTAGATGCATATCTCAATCACGTGATTCTTAGTTGGACAGAAGAAATTATGTAATTCACAAACAAACAGGGCATCTACAATTTGAATGAAGTTTAATATGTAGAAATACCGGGTACCAATGTGCCAATGGGGGCATTGATTTCACTGTATTCTTAAATTATCTATGAAAAATCTATAGTATCTATTGGCGGGTAAAGAGTGCCTAACACTATTTAAAAATGTGTAAGGGTGCGGAAGAGCTTTTCAGCCACAAGAATATAATTTTTTGAATGAAATTACAAAATTGTTCCCGGAATTTTTTATTACAAAATTTTATTTTGTGGCTAAAAATCTGCCTCACCCTTGCACGAGTTAGAAGCCCATCTTCCTCTATTGGCTGGGAGAACTGCCTTCATTTGCTTCAATCGATCCTCTTGCAAATGAGTGTACTTTGCTTGAACTTTCTTAAACTTCTAATTGAAATTTATGCAGTTGACTGAAAAGGATGTATATCTTTCGTACCTTCCTTTGGCACATATATTTGATCGAGTGATAGAAGAGTGTTTTATCAGTCATGGAGCTTCACTTGGATTTTGGAGAGGGGTAAGATTGCTAACTTAACTTCTTTTTTATTGCATTTGGGAACTTCATATTTTGATTTCATTTGTCATGCTATTATCACCATATCTCATAGATTAATAGCGCGCAATGGTGATTTTATACCTTCATGTTCTATGCTACTTAAATTTTTCTATGGATTTATTGTCTATGCTGAATACTTTGTTACCCCACCATAAGTGGACAATATTGACAATCAATCCTTGATTCCTGTAGATTGCAAATCTCTACGTTCAAACATAAGATTATACTTTAACATTACAGCTCAATGTGAGAATAGTGTTTCTTCTTTTGATAGGATGTGAAGTTGTTGGTTGAGGACATAAGTGAGCTGAAGCCTACAGTGTTTTGTGCCGTTCCTCGCGTATTGGACAGAATTTATGCAGGTATTTATACTACCCAATGGCATCCATATTAATGTTGTATAACTGAAGATGATCAGATGTTCAATAGTTCATATCCTCTCTTGTAACGCTGTAAAATATTCTTTATCCAGAATTTTGTGAAACAGAAGTCAATTTTTGTTTCAAAGCTTTTTCCAACTTTAATTTAATATTTACTGATGGAAACTAACAGCTAGAAATTTCTTAACAATTTTTATTTATTAAGCCCTGTTGTAAATGCATTGCAGCTTGTTCTGAAAATGTAATTTGCACTTTTCTGATGGAACCTATCTTCTCCGCTTCACCTCAGTTTTTATTGTGTTCTTCAGGCCTGCAACAGAAGATTTCTGCTGGCGGTTTCTTAAAAAACACATTGTTCAAGTTTGCTTACGCCTAGTAAGTGCTTATACAGCTATGTTTGGGGCAAGGATTTTCCTAATGGAAGAGGAATCTATTCTTCTTATAAGAAGGATATATTCCTCTTCCATTTCTTTTATATAAATCCATATCCCGAACATTCAATAGGTTTGGTTTTGTGTGCAAAGGTCCAAGGCATCTTGTTCTCATTCTTTCTTGTCTCTATCGTGAAATTGATGCAGCAAGCATCGTAACTTAAAGAATGGGAAAACTTATTTAGAAGCAGCTCCACTCTGCGACAAAATTGTTTTCAGTAAGGTGATGTTCGTGTTTCCTCCCATATACTAGATCTATAATACCAAACTTGACAATTTCACTCTACTGAACTTACTTTTTCACCATTGTCAGGTTAAGGATGGACTTGGGGGAAAAGTACGTCTTATTTTATCTGGAGCAGCACCGCTTGCGACCCACGTAGAAGAATATCTACGAGTTGTTTCATGTTGTCATGTTCTTCAAGGATATGGTACTCTCTTCTCTTTCTGGCAAGCGTCGGAAGGACTCGACACGTGAATATGATTTAATACTCAGTATTTTTATTTCTTAAAATTTCCCTTGTTGAGCGGTGCTTGAAAAGTATCAAGAACATAATTTTAAATATTTTTAGAGCGCAAATCTATTTCTCAGCAGGGGAAAATTTTTAAAAAATAATGATATTAAATTTTATTCATGTTCCGGGATCCAGAGTGTGATGGTTTTTGCTGCACCAATTTGTTAAGACCTACCATCAAACTTTTTTCTCCTTTAAAAAGTGAGCGTCCGTATGCAATTTGCTCTCAAAGGTTGACATAGATCCAATGATAAAGTAGAAGCATCCATCTCTTTCGTAGTTAAACTTTTTGTTTAGTTCTAAATGTATGAAAGCATGCTTATTTAGCAGAATTTTGATGATGTTGACAATGGTTATTTGGATATAACAATATACATTTAAGTTTTTTATTTATTTGCTCTTGTTTCTGATTATATTTAATTTCCTGGACTATAGGTCTAACAGAAACCTGCGCGGGATCTTTTGTATCACTGCCCAATGAGTTTGATATGCTTGGTACAGTGGGACCTCCAATACCCAATATTGATGTCTGCCTGGAATCTGTTCCCGAAATGGGATATGATGCCCTATCAAGCACACCACGTGGAGAAATATGTGTAAAGGGCGAGACTTTGTTCTCTGGATACTACAAGCGTGAAGATCTCACCAAGGAGGTCCTTGTTGATGGATGGTTTCACACAGGTTACTTCCTATTTCTTTCTTCTTTTTTCACCCTTGTCGAAGTTCACATTATGTATTTGTTCTTAGAATTTTGATTTAAAAAATCAGTATCCTGCTTGGAAAACTGCTTTCTAACAATTTTGCATTAGGGGATGTTGGCGAGTGGCAACCAAATGGGAGCATGAGGATTATTGACCGAAAGAAGAACATTTTCAAGCTCTCGCAGGGTGAATATGTAGCTGTTGAAAACTTGGAAAATATTTATGGTCTCGTTCCTGGTATAGAATCGGTATATTTCTTAAATGCCTTACTTAAGATATAGAATCGGTATATTTCTTGAATGCCTTAACTCTTAAGTAAACTAGAGCCGACACCTCCACTGCCAAATTGATGTAATTCATTTAAACTTCATTGTGCTTTGAATTGTTAAGAACTTAAGATTCAAAAGCGTAGTAGAAGTCTTATGTTTGATCACTTGTGTCCACCGATTTCAGATATGGGTATATGGGAACAGCTTTGAATCTTTCCTCATTGCTGTTGTTAACCCAAGAAAGGAATCACTTGAGCGCTGGGCCTCAGAAAATGGTGTCGCTGGGGATTTCAATTCTCTGTGTGAGAATCCCTTGGCAAAGGAATACATACTTGGAGAGCTTTCCAAAATTGGAAAAGAAAAGAAGGTTTGTCTTTTTTTTTTTTTTCGTTTCTTCCAAGTTATTTTCTCATTGCTCTGAACACTCCATTTGATGCGAGGGTTTCTGGGAATGTAAAATCTTTTCACTAAAAATAATGAATGTTTTTGAAAAAAGGTACTTGAAAGTACAGATGCATTACTTAGTTAATAGCAATTTGTACTCAACGATTTGCTTCTCAAAAAAAAAATAAGAAAATAAAATTCTAGAACTAAAAGTATTACAAAAGTTGAGTTACAAGTGGGCTAATCATGCAATTGTAAAAAAGTATGGTGCCCTTTGCTTGTATAATACTTTTATGGTTTGTTTGGCAGTTGAAAGGTTTTGAATTTATAAAAGCTGTTCACCTTGACCCTGTGCCATTTGACATGGAGCGCGACCTTCTCACCCCAACTTACAAGAAGAAGAGGCCTCAGTTGCTCAAACACTACAAGGTATGTTCCCTTGTTTCAACTCATAAGCATTTGCTAACATGGCATCAGACCCACCTTTTTAATAGTTGAAGATAATTTCAAGATGTTATCTGAATAATTTGGGTAAATTAGTCACATACCCTTTTTTCGGAAGGTACTATGTATCGATTGTTCATTGGCATAATATTGAAAATTCAGGAATTTATGTTTTTTAGAAGTTAAAATTAGTTAAATTCATGCTGTTTTTTTTTTCTTTTTTCAGTTTCCACTAGAAAGCAGGTTGCTTGTTTGTTTTTGAAACTTGACATGCAAAGCAATTAGTCCATGCATGTTGTAATACGTGGTAATATTTTTGTATACCCTGTTTGTGAACTGGATTTGAAATAACGAGAATTGAAGGTTAGGGTGCATCGACTATGGAACTTATCAGGAAAAAAAGAAGGTTGCATCGAGTATATACTTGTTTGAATGTTAACAAGATGAAAAAATATTACGAATAAAATTTAATCTACAATTCAGACCTTTTCATCTTTATATTTCTAACTTAAAATCTGTATTTTCATTGGATAATACAATATGCTTTAGCGCTTTTTAATTAGGTTATGGTGCTAACTACGATTTATCTTGGTTTTGCAGGGTGTTATAGACAACATGTACAACAGTGCCAAGTAAAGCCACTTTCATTCCTTGAAGGTTAACACGGACTCATCTGAGCGAGGTCTTTATCTCCATTTTCGTGTTTTTAACTGCTGGATTTTGCATGTTCCCTTCATCTATATTATTTTATATCTACTTAGAATGTACATATTTGCCTAAATTGTGTTTTCATTTAATACATGAATTTGCATAAAGATTTTTATGTTGGTAGGGATGAAATGGTCATTCCTTTATTTATAATCCAGTGTAATATGAAACACTTGTACTCATCGTTGAACTTGAAATACAGAATATTTCAGAAATGTTCTGTGCATTACCTGAAGTTGTTCAGACCTGTTGGCACTAATTTACCGCAGTTACTAAAATTCTTCCTTAAAATATATTTTTCTATTTTTTTCTGTTTTTTAATAACGTATTAACTGCATAGATATTTTTCTAAAAAAAAAATCCGTTTCTAAATATAGATCGTAAAGCGGCTTACAACAAATTAATTTTTAATGACTTTGTTGAATATTTTTGGAATAAATATTGATATGGTTTAGAAACTGCATTAGAAAATACTAGTTTTTAAAGCATTTGAAAACTGTTCAAGAAAAGAATTTGAAACTTAGAAAACAAAGAAAATTACTCCTTTAATGTCCTCGGAAGATTGTTTATGAAAAATATATCAATAAGTTTGGAATCCATTCAGAAAAGTATTAAAACTGGTTCCAAAACAAAAGAATAAAATGGCAATGAAACCAACCACGGTAAATTGGTAATTAAATAGGAGAAGCTAAGAATTCTGGACGGTAACTCGTGCAATTCACCAATATTATTTATTTTGCATTTTTTTTTTCTAATTTACTATGATAAAAAATTGATCCAAAGCAGATTATATGGAAAATATAATCTAATAGACAACACAAAAGGGATCTATGGAAACTCTTATATAATGTAATTACCAACTAATAAATAAATAAATAAACACGCACGCACACAACATAGTTGGATAACTCTCACAAATAAGAAGAATTAGTAGCAGATTATAAAACCGAATACCAAGGTATCAAAAATATTGTGAGTACTAACATCGTTACTAATGCATGCTACCGATTGAATTCAATACTTTAGGTATTTTAAATAAATAGTATTCATATCCGAAAAGGGAAATTGGTACATTTTTCATATAGTACAACACAGAAAAAAAAAGGACCGTAAAGTAGCCACCCATTACCTCTTTCAAGGGCCGGAAAGTGACGAAGACGAAAACTGCAGTGCAAGCAGTTCTTCTCTGCTATACTTCAACCTTTGATCTACGCATTTCCACAATCACCAATGACATGTAAGCAGGGGGAATATATCTTCAACTCACGAAAATATAATTGCAACAAGTTACTCGAGCTCGAAAAAGATCTCTAAAATAAGGTAAGAGCATTTAAATGTTTTGACCTGGAAACTTACAGATTTTCCATTCTTTACAAAAAATATTTTCTTTTTCAAGTATATTTAGTCATGGACATACAAATAATAGGATGTAAATGTTTTTGGTCCATGACTATTAAATTGCGCTTTCCAAAATGAAATAGGAAAAGCTTATGCAAAATAGATCCGGAAATATGATTATTCTACGAGAGAGAGATACTTACCGAGGAAGGTACTAGCTTTGGACATTAATGGATGGATGGTCGATTTTCCGTGCATGTGCTTCAAATTAATGGTCGATTTTCCATGCCTGTGCTTCAAATTCAACCTGTTGAAATTTTCTTGCAATGGAGATGAATAACTAGATTTGCCTTCATTCGATATAGAAACTAGTTCATGCCTGACCTCAATTTGGGGGTACTTTTTGCAGAATGACAATAGAGCATCCTCTGTTAAAAGCCAACATCCCGTTAAATCCAGTGTTTCCATTGTTTCAGGTGGATTGAAAAAATAAAGGCCGGTGTTGGTCAAAACAGCATCTCGAATACTAAGGCTTGTTAGATTTGGTATGGATGCTAATTGATACAACGATGCGTCGGTGAGAAAATTACTCCTAAAAGATAAATACTTTAGATGTCTAAGGCCTGATAAAGAATCGAGTGCCTCATCCTCAACTTGAATTTCCTCCATCTTCAACCTTTCCAGATATGGGAGATTTTTAAGAGCTGCGAGAGACGTAATTTCCAGTTCGAGGCCCGTTTGGTGAATGAAACCTGAAATATCCATAGAACAAGCAAATCTAATTAATTCCTCTAAGCAAATTTTTCAATCTTCCTACATCTAGTATGTACTTAAAATCAAATAGTTAAGACTAAGAATAATAACAAAGGTGATACACAATACCCAGAAAAAGTTACCTTTGATATTTGTCTTACTTATGTCAATAACTTTTAATGAAAGCATCAAACTGACATACGATATGGCAAGATCATCAACTGCTGTGCCAGACAAGGATAATTCTTCAAGTTTTGGAACATTTCCAGCTAAAATTCCCACCCCAGCAGAAGTGATCCTTGTTCTATTGAGATTCAAAAACCTCAAATTTCCTCCCACTAATGCTATCAGATGAACTGAATCGTCATCCATCGCATTGGAGCTAAGATCAAGATGTTCCAAAGCATTCATATGAGACAGAAAATTAAAGTTGCCAAGTGAACAGTTGGACAAATCCAAGGAGGACAGAGAACCGGCTTTAAAATAGAAGAAGGCTGCCGAAACATCTAGATATGTGGTTCCAGAGAGAATAAGCTTTGATATGTTAGCTTTATCACCATTGCCTTGAAAAATAGACCCAATGGTGCAGTTACTCATGTTGAGGCACATAAGAGATGACATGTATGGCAGCTCCGTAACCTTAGTCCAAGCAAGATTCAAGAAGCCTAACTTGGGAAATGCGTATAGAATACTAGCTCCTTCATTAGATATTTCACTTCCCCAAAGATCTAGGTACTGTAGTTTTCTTAGACTCTGAAAATCATAAACATCACAATTTCAAACACAATTCCTAACAACGTGAAAGAAGAAAAATTAGGAAAGACAGATCGATGACAGAATGCAAGCAAAGAAATTTTGAAACCTTTTAATCTGAATCATAGGTGATCATATCACATAAAACGACAATATATCAAAAGAGACAGAAAAATGAAATTTTCAAATAAAAACTAAGAGACAAAAAATGAAAAATGAAAATTTCAAATACATACTAAGACTCTGATTGGTGCAAGGACTCTTTGGGAAAATAAGATGTGTGGGAAAATATTGTTTTGTGAATTCATGATTTTTTTCGAAGAGGTTTTCCTTTCCATTACCACAGGAAATCTTTGCACCAGAGCCTAAGTGTACCTGAAGGGAACTAAGTGCCAGATCAGTCACAGGCAGACCTCCCAGGTCTAGTACAGAAAGGTTAGTGAGCATGCAGAGAAGTGAGACTCCTTCCGAAGTCACATCTGTTTCAGAAATATGTAGTTTTTCCAAACTCGTAACCGATAAGAGATGCCTAATGCCAGCATCGGTAACCTTGGAACACCGTGAAAGGTCAATCTCCTTTAAATTATTCAAACCTGAAAAGTGGAAAACAATAAGTGAATGGGGAAGAAATGGAAAGATGAAAAAAAGAATCCGAACTCGTACAACCAAAATTACTTAGAAAGGGCATGGTCCGTAAAATAAATTCATGTAAGCGGAGAGTGCAATGTCACAGGGAGACAGGGATATGGGATGTCTTGGCACTTTTAAGCGACAAAAGTATAAGAGACAAGTTGGTTTGGATATTCAAATGGAGATCTGAATGCTGATTTTACTATGCAAAAATTCCAGTTCTACCAGCATCTAACAAACTTACCAACAATTAACATTTTCTAAATATAGTGATTTAGAGCTATGTTACCTGGAACGCGGATCGTTCTGGAACGAACAACGAAAACAAGAACGTGATACGCTACATATTGTAGAACATGGTATGGTAGGAGTAACCTTCTATAGGTTACTTTAGCATATATGAGGCCGGCATATTAAGATTCGTAAAAGTCAATATCTACTTAAATATTGGTTAATAGTTCTGTAATTGTTTTGAAATATGAAATTTAATATTTTCAAATTCGAAACTAATAGAAAGAACATTAATATTTTAATTGTCTACATTAGATTTCTCTCTGGAAACAAATTTTAAGAGTGCAATTGTCTCAGATTGCCTTGATTCTCTAAATTTGGCGATTTGGCACGGAGGTGTACCGCATTTCGGAACGTGCGTACCAATTCGCAGTTTGTTAAGATGTTAGTGATTTCGATAACATAGATTTAGAGTCTACAGAGTCTAGCAGAATTCCTAAACCTATTGCACTGCCTATATGTTGCAGCTCAAACCTAATGAGATGATCACATCTACACCTGAACTCATTTGGCAAGACTAAAATCTCTCCTTTCTTACTGTTCCTGTGTATGTATTAACTTGCAAATACATTTGCAAGGAATCGAGCTAGAGCTTTATGAACGAAACTCATGATGACCCAAAGAATCAACAGGCAATTACAATCTGCTCAATTGAACTTAATGAAACTAAATATCAACTGACAATTATTGTTCTGCAAAATCTTTGCAGAATCTGATAGATGATGCTTGTCTATAAAAGATAAGAAGATTTCTTACCAACAATAGACCAAAGAGCATGATTATTGATCTTGTGGCAATCCGCAAGTTTCAACGAAATCAAATATTGAAAAGCACCTAAATAAGCCATCCATTCTGCATCCACGGAGCTCTCTCCACTCAAATCAACCTCCTCAACGGTATATTTGAAAATCCTACATTTTGAGTTCTGCTTTAACAATGACAAGAGAAGCAATCCCAGTTTCACCAAAGGAAAAGTGCTCACTCAATCATTCCAATTATAGCAGGATGAGTGCAACTTCATTCATAATAGCAATTGCATGATGCATTACGACAAAAATTACCATCAGGTGTGAAAAACGTGGTAATATCAATCCAAGGTACATTTGCAATATCAACATTACGAACATGGATTTAAGTATTCAACATAATCCCAGCATGAGGTAAAAACAAAAAAGAGAGAGAGAGAGAGAAAAGCTCGTAGGCTTTCACACCAAGTTAAGCATGTTATGAAGTTGAATTTAATTCAGCATAGCTTTGTAGAATTCGTTTAAACTATAATGAGCTACACGCAATTAAAAGTGAGTCATACAAAATCACAGATCCAAATGTCATGCCTAGAACTGGAAAGCTGAACAAAACTCAGAGCAAACAAGTAGTCCTGTCGACATCCAAAAACATATATAAACATATGCGTGTATGTGTATGTGTATGTGTATGTGTATGTGTGTGTGCGCATGTGCGTGCGCGTGCGCGTGCGTATGTGTGCAATGCACAAGCAAACATCCAACACTTGTATAATCAGAATAAGGTAAGCTCAGTAGAAATCCAAATTTGTGTGTAAAATTAGGTAAAGTGTATGCATCTCTTGACCTCAAATTACATTAAACACCACGTGGACATCTGGCTTCAAGTCTTAAGCATTCAGATAATCAAGATAGATACAATCTCACTCGGTGTGTGCAATCATATGCAAATTTCTGAGCTAATGAGAGTTCAAACTGAATATATATAATACTGTTCAGATCCCCCAAACAAAAATGGATAAGTATATGCACAAGTAAACATCGAACACATGTATAATCAGAGTTAAGTAAATACACAATATATTAACATTACGGACAATTTAATTTTATAAAATAGCTAAAGCATATGCCTCTGTTGACCTAGTTTGATACTATTTTCAGTCAAAATTGGTAATTAGCCTGCATTAACTTATAAATATCTAACCTGCTGACAGTTCAAATTGAAGACATATAGCTCTGTTGAGATCCAAAAACATATGTATGTATATATACACACACACACACACAAGTAAACATTTAACACTGGTATAACCATTTACAATCCTAATTTCAGTGTAATTAAATACCTAAA
>MKEJ01001960.1:0-11815 GCA_001753735.1 Embelia ribes
CAAATTGAGTTTAAGGGGACACGGATTTCTGTGGTCTCGTCTGACTTCTTCATTTTGTGGTAAAGATCAGTGAAAGGTTGTAATTTGTATTTTACTACAGTTGTTTATATCTTTAATGAAATAAAATTTCTGTTCTTTCCATTGTTATTATTACTGTAAATCATATTCAGAAATGACTATTTGATAACAACTAAACAACAATAATAAGTTCCATTGTTTTGAAGAAAAGTACAAAGCTACTATGAATCTACAAGAATTATGATATGTTGAGTGTTAATTAAATTAATAATTTTTTTTCATTTATATATATATATATACATACATACATATATATATACTAAAATTAGAAAGTTTCATGAAATTCAATTATTTAGTAATAACAAGACCATGACGATCACGTTGATATTAAAATTTCATCGAACATGTGTGAGACGATGCATTATGGTATGGGATCAAACCAATATGAAAGGGATAATTTTTTAGCAGAATATCATAAAAGTGGGCCACTGGATTAAAAAAATTGAATACTAATAAAAGTGAAATTATCTAACAAAATAGTTACAAAATTTTGTTGAGTCTCAATTTAATGGAAAAACACACATACACATACATACACATATATATAATAAGAATAATTATATATATGTGTATATAAACATTTAATAAGCAGTATGCGTCTATGTACCTTGTAAATTTTTTATTTTTTATTTTTATATATTTATATGTAAGAAGGAATGTAAATTTGTATAAAAAAAATTATATGCATATTATTTTAAGTCGATACCGGTCCAAACATATGTCCGGATAGGATTGGTCTAAGCCTATATCCGAATCAGTCCAATTTCGAATGATTTTAACACCACATTTTAACACATACTCCACAGGTTATGCCTCTCCTGTGAATTTACGCGTAAAAATTTAGAGGGTCAGTCTTTGCACCCTCTAATACACCATCAATTTAGGGTCAGTTCTTGTGTCCTAAATACATACATTCTTCGTTTCAGAGCCAATCCTCGCACCCTCAAATGCAAAACTTGGTTTATTCGCTTCAATAAAAATGTTCCATTTAGAGGGTCAATCTTCACACCCTCTAAACATAGAATTTAGTTTATTTACTCAATTCAAACATCTCGTTATATTTTCTTATTTCAAATGCAACTCAACTCAATTTTCCCAATTTACACTATTCATAATAGTATACAAAATTTCTACCATATATTAGGGCATAAAAAGTACGTAATCACAACTCATGAACACAATCATACATAGACTCGTGATTCTAATCACAAATACAGTAAATTATAACTACACCTGTGACTGTGCATAGAAGATTCCTCAAAGAAAAAGATACCGAAGCAACCCTAGAATTTTTCCTCTCCGAGCATCGATGGAAATGAATCACCTACATAGAACATATGTATATTTCACACTTAATTGACTAATTAAATCTCATTATATCAATTTACACAACTAGGGTTTGTTATGAATAAAAAAGACACGGAATAGATTCATGAGAAATTTGCCTCGACACGACAAGGATTAAGAGAAGAATTCGATTCCACATTTAAATCGCCAAATGGAATGATCAATAATAAAGAATTGAGGTTCTTTGCTCAAGATCCCCTTTTTCGCCCTTTTTCGCCTATTGGTTCATGAATATATGATAATATATGTTTTTATTTCTCCCCACATGTGAAAATATAATCTTTTGAACTTTAACAGTTTGATCGATCCAACCATTGGATCGATCGAACTTCACTTGTCAATTTTTTCACTAATTCGATTGATCAAAACACTACTTTGATCGATCGAAATTCACTGGTCAAATTTTCAACATTTTGATCGAAATTCGATCGATCGAACTCTTTCCACTTTGAATTAGTTTTTGATCAAAACATGAAAGTTGTATATAATTGAAATATCTTTCCATTAGTATTTTATAAGACTAAGTCGGACTTACGGTTCAGGAGTTATGCCCAAAATACTAAATCGCCGTTCAAAAAGTATTATTTATAAAAATTATTTCATTTCGTTTGAAATTCTAAACTTATCATGCATCTCCTGAACACTTATTGCATTGTTAAACGTATCGTTTCAAGTATGTAACCCTTAAATTTTAAAATGGGGCCTTACATAGATGAGGCTTTGGGGATAGTGAAAGGGGATTTCAATAACGCTTTTGGGATGCGTACAAGGTACATGTCGATTCAGAATAATGAGATAAATCTGAAATTTTGTATGTATAGGGACATGTGTGGCATATCATTAGTTCAATAGTTATTATGATACAGACATGTATAGATACTGGTAGCAGTATCTATTTGCAGGATTATGTATATATATACATGACATGATATATATATATACATATACATATATGTTGTGATGATAGTGTTAGCGTCTAAGAGACAATGGTGGCCTTTCTGTATTAGAGATGACATTCCAAAGACAGCAGTGATGTCTCAATAATAGCTGAGGCATTTCCAAAATAGCAGGGGTATCTTAATGATAGTGGTGACATACCTAGGATGATAATAATGTATAGTGGTGGATTGTTACGGAGTAGCATAGTAATGGCAGAGTTGACTTTGTACGTGGAGTTAGATATATATTAGTAGATATATATATATATGTATGCATGTAGAGATACATATATGAGAGATATTTGTATATGTAGGAGCGTCTGACCGCTTTGAGTCGGGATTCATGTTTGGATGTATGAGTTGCCTTCATTAAAGAGTAGCTTCCCCATGAGTGAGTCTCCTATAAAGTGTGGTCATAGAAGACCTTGGTTAGGGTGTACAACATTATTCCTATGAGAGAGCATCTTACAGAGTGCCATTATAGGATACATGATCACGTCACTGTATAGAGTGACAGATCATGTCAGGCATTGATCGCATTACTATGTGGAGTGGCAGGTCCTTGCAATGGTGTATCTAGGCATCGATCACACCACCATTTGGTATGACGGGCCTTGCCACAACATCAATCACATCGCAGCGTATGGTGGGTCCTTGCGGCAATGGCGTAGGCATATGTGTAGGCATTAGCGATATGCATTGGCATTGGCATCGGAAATGGCATAGGCTTTGGCAATGGCATATGCATTGACATTGGCATTGGTGATGTGCATTAGCAATAGTAATGGTTCAGGGTGATAGCATAGAGTGACGGTGATGATGATGGTATAGTACGAAAATGTACTATGGGATCTGGTGGTAGTTGGTATACTTTAGTACTCGATCTGTTTTAGTATTTATAGCATTCAGATATTGCATTACTCGTAGCAATGATATATGATATATGTCATTAACGTAGTTGTATGTCTCAGGAGAACTTCTAGGTTTTACCGCCTATTATGAATATGCCTTAGTATCACTTAGAATTTATGAGCATAGATGGGAAATGAGAACGTGGAGGTTTTCAGTACATTGCATGTGCATATATGTACTTTATACTTTGTAGATTCCCATTTATAGTTTCATTTAGAGTCTTATCCATATATTTTTCTTTTATACATATACTTACGTGGTGTATAAGATTAGAGCATGGTGTTGGCTTGCTAGAAGGGAAAGCATATTTTTGGAGGAGTTTCAGTGCTAAAGATGAGTTGGACTCGAGTGGTGGTATTCTGAGGTTATGTACAAACTTATATTTTAGTTTTGTATGAGCATGTAGCTCGAAGAGATTATGTATTTGCAACATAGTATTGCTTCCTGGATGATGTATTATATATCTATGACAATGAGGATGTTGTTGTATTAGATACTTATGTTATACTTATATGTATTATGGCAGGATGTCGAGATGTGATTTGGTTATTATTATATTCTCTTTTCTTTTAGTTCACATCCCCGGGTTTATGGGGATTCAGGGCGTGATAGGTTGGTATCAGAACTAACTGGGTTACGAAAACCCTGGTGGATTATGGACAGAGGTCAAAATCGGAAATAATAGTTGGTGATAATGCTAAGGTTAGAAGTTGTGGTCGAGTTAGCGAGTTGAAGTCAAGGTCGAGTTAGTAAGTAGGGCTTGCATTCGTAGTATGGGTACTAAAGTAATATACGTGGTATAGATATGTGAGATATAAATACTTGTATATATTGTAGAATGGTATCTCTCTTTATCTGTGAGATGCCATGACAAGGTAAAGGTAGTGGCATTCGTGGTATTGGACAATGTAGAGGATGAGCAGAGGTTCGTGATATGGAGTTGGCTTATTCTGCATCTGCTAACTTGCATCATGCCATAGAGACTTCGTGTTCAGTAATTCGAGCGTGGCCTACAACCTTCCATTCAGATTTTTGTTGCCGTTGGTTTTCATAAGACTTTCGAGAAATGTGTCAAGGTCCCGATGAGAGTCGAGACTAGCCTATTGGATAGGCAGCATATTGATATTTCGAGTATTTATCCTGCATAGTGATATATGCATTATGAAGGTACCATCATGTTTATTTATCTTCAACTAATGAATCATAGATACAATGTCTTTATTGTTTCGTTTGGAGTATCATTTCATTTGAGTCATTCCCAGGGATTGTTACTCGGTCTGATCAATAAAGGGAAGAGAAATTCTTGTCTTGTATCATCTATGGCTAGATCAGTTAGAAGATAATTCTAAATCCTCATTGAGTGTTGCGCAACATTCATGGATTTAAGGAATTATATTTTCTGCCTGTGTCTTGACCAATTTATTATGTTATCGTTGGTTTCGGAGTCGTATTCCTTCAAGAATTTGTTGATTCGTTATTTTAAAGTTGATTTATTTCTGAATTCAGGGGATTCATTGATTCGGCATTGATGTATCATTTCATTTGATGTTGGCTTGTTGCATCGTCTCATGAAATTGTTGGTTTCGTACTAGTACTTTCTAATTTCGAGGAAGAAATTTTCTAAGGAAGAGATGATATAAAGTCCTAAAATTTACGTATAAATTTTTCCATTATTAAATAATATTATGAGTTATAATATTTTTTCCTCTATAGTTCACACTGTATACTAGAGTTTTAAAGTGGTGGAAAATTTTTCGTGATCGTGGTTTGGCCTTGGAAAAGGATTAAATGCAATTAAGTGTAAGTTGTAGTAGCGATAGCGGTTCGGTGTTTTGGTCATATCTTACAAATCATAACTCTGATTAAGACCATAAAATTCCATGGAAAGATATTTCAATTATATACAACATTTGTGTTTTTGACGTAAAACTAATTCAGAGTGTAGAGGGGTCAAAACTGGGCTCGAAGTTGTCGGTCAGAACAATCAGCAAGTAGAAGCTTCAGTGGCCATTGGGTGGCTGTCTGGTGACCGTCCAGCAGTTGTCCAATGGGTGTTAGATGGCGGTCATGCTAGTAGACAAGCAACACATTGTAGGGTCAGGTTAAAAGACAAAAAGTCAATCATTTCCCACTACCTTTTTACCTAGGGGAGAGAAAGAAAGAAAATGGGTAAAAATAAACTTCAAGCTTTGGCTCGAGGTTTCATCAGGCCTTCATTCGTAGAAAGTAATAGTATTTTTGGAATCTATATCATGAGAAGAATATTTTGATGCAAGTTTCTCTTTCTCGTTTGTTCATTTTTTATGCCTCGATTCCGTACTTTTTGGGTATGTCGAAATAAATTGGATTTTATTCTTCTTCGTCATGTATGGATTGTTTCTATATATAGGTTCGTTACGATCCAAAGTCGTTTGGTTCATCGTTTCGGGGGTTGAAGCTTCTGGAGTTTTCGGATGATTTCATCCCATTTCGCTCGTCGTTTGACTTTTAGGTATATATTTTTCTTACTTACCATCATGATAGTTATGCGTTGATAAAATTTTTGCTGTTTCATTTTCTCGGGGATGATTCCTCGATTTTTGTGCATTTGTGTTTGACAAAATAAAATTAGGAAATATATTCCTTATTTTGTATGGACCATTTTCATTATAGGATTACGGTCATTCGAGTGGGGTAGCTCAACAATTTCAATGGTGCGAGAAGTGGTGTTCAGGTTCTAATAGGTGAGACATGTTGAGAATTTGCAGAAAAGGCATTTATACGCTTTCGGGAGGCTTATAAGGTATAGGCAGATTTAGGACCTCAATATATTTCGGAATCTTCGTTAGTATATTTACATGTTTGGCATATTGTAGGTTTTGAGCATGTAGTATCATTTTCAAGTAGGAAAATGATGTCGGAGAAATAAATAGCATAACTAGTTTATGCATATGTATAAATATATATATAGAAAAACTTAACTGATGGAAAATAATATTTTGATAAAATAAATAATGTTTTTCGGTGAAAATAGTATGATTACTCGAGTAGTTTCATACTTTATATTTTCTTTAGACTAAAAGAATATTTTATCGAATAGATATCTATACAGCACTGAGAGTACATATTACGAGGATTTGGAAGAAGTATACCTTTCAGGGTGAGCAACCTGACAACTCTGAGTTCGGCCTATGATCGACGTCGTATCTATATACATCGGCTTTGTAGGAGGAACATACGTATTAGCTCTTATGAGCGCCTGATAGCTTTGAGTCAGGACTCAACCAGGATGTGTGGCGATATTATATAAGCATCTGACAGCTCTGAGTCAGATACCCTCCGAGGCAAGCGTCTGACATCTCTGAGTCAAATACCCTCTAGGGTGAGTGCCTGATAGCTCTTAGTCAGGATAGACTGATAGCATGTGTTGCCTTCGATAAACCCGATGGTATGAGTTGCCTTCAATACACTTGGTGGCATGAGTACCTTCGATAGACCAGTGGCATGAGTTGCCTTCATTAAGCGTAGTTTCCCTATGATTATGAGGATCTTACAGAGTGCCATATAGAAGACCTTGGTTGGGGTGCGCAACATTATTGCTATGAGTGAGCTTCTTACAGAGTGTCATCATAGGAGACATGATTGCTTCTCTGTGTGGAGCAGCGGGTCATGTTAGGTATCGATCATATCACAGTGTGGAGAAGCCTATCCTTGCAATGGTGTATCTAGGCATCGATGACGCCACTATTTGGTGTGGTGGGTCATGCTACATATCGATCACATCACAGCGTATGGTGGGTCCTTGCGGCGATGGCGTAGGTGTAGGCATAGGCATTGGCAATGGCATATATGTAGGCGTTGGCAATGGTAAAGGCTTTGGAGATGCCATAGGCATTGACATTGCCATTGGCGATGGTGATGTGCATTGAAAATAACAATAGTTCAGGGTGACAGCATAGAGCGATGGTGATGATAATGGCATAGAACGAAAATGTACTCTGGGATCTAGTGGTAGTTGGTATACTTTAGTACCCGGTATACTTTAGTATTTATAGCATTCAAATATTGCATCACTCATAGAAATGATATATGATATATGTTATCATCGTAGTTTTATGTCTTAGGAGAACTTCTAGGTTTTATCGCCTGTTGCGAACATGCCATATTATCACTTAGAATTTATGAGTATACACAGGAAATGGGAACATGGGGGGTTTTCAGTGCATTGTATGTGTATACATGTACTTTATACTTTGTGAATTCCCATTTTTTGTTTGGTTTAAAATGTTACCCATACATTTTTTTTGTATATATACTCACGTGGTATTATAGGTTCAGAGCATGGTGTTGGCTTGCTAGAAAGGCAAGTGAATTTTTGGAGGAGTTTCAATACTAGAGACGAGTTAAACTCGAGTTGTAGTATTTTGAGGTTATGTACAAACTTATATTTTAGTTTTATATGAGCATGTAGCTCGAAGAGATTATGTATTTGCAACATGATGTTGCTGCCTGCATTATATATTATGCACCTATAATGATGAGGATGTTGTTGTAGTGGATACTTATGTTGCACTTATATACATCATGGCAGGATGTCGAGATGTGATTTGGTTATTATTCTATTTTCTTTTCTTTCAGTTCACATCCCCGGATTTATAGGGATTTGGGATGTAACGGGTTGGTATCAGAGCTAACCACGTTACAACAACCCTGATGGCTTATGGGTATAGGTCGAAGTCAGAGATAGTGATTAGTGATTAGTGATAGTGATTGGATTAGAGGTCGAAGTCGGACGTGGGCTTACATTCGTAATATGAGTACTAGAGTATAATACGCAGTATATACTCTATTTCGTGAATTATCATCGTGAGATATAGATACTTGTATATATTGTAGATTGGTATCTCTCTTTATCTGTGAGATGCCATGACAAGGTAAAGGTAGTGGCATTCGTGGTATTGGACAATGTAGAGGATGAGCAGAGGTTCGTGATATGGAGTTGGCTTATTCTGCATCTGCTAACTTGCATCATGCCATAGAGACTTCGTGTTCAGTAATTCGAGCGTGGCCTACAGCCTTCCATTCAGATTTTTGTTGCCGTTGGTTTTCATAAGACTTTCGAGAGATGTGTCAAGGTCCCGATGAAAGTCAAGACTAGCGTATTAGATAGGTAGCATATTGATATTTCGAGTATTTATCCTACATCGTGATGTATGCATTATGAGGGTATCATCATATTTATTTATTTTTAACTAACGAGTCATAGATACAATGTATTCATTATTTCGTTTGAGTCATTCCCATGGATTGCTACTCTATTTGATAAATAGAGGGATGTGAAATCCTTATCTTATTCAACTGTATTGAGATCGGTCAGAAGATAATTCTAAAATCCCATTGAGTATTGCACAGCATTTATGGATTTAAGGAATTGTATTTCCTCCCCGTGTCTTGACTTATTCGTTGTGCTATCGTTGGTTTCAGAGTCGTATTCCTTCAAGAATATGTTGATTCGTTGTTTTGAAATTGATTCATTTTTTAGTTCGGGGGATTCATTGATTTCGGTGTTGATGTGTCATTTCATTTGACGTTGGCTTGTGACATCGTCGCATGAAATTGTTTGTTTCGAATATTGTCCTTGTCATATAGTTTTGTTGCTTTGCAATCGTAGTACTTTCTAATTTCAAGGACGAAATTTTTTAAGGAGGGGAGGATGTAACATCCCAAAATTTACAGATAAATTTTTCACTTTGTTAAATAATATTATACAAGTTATAAAATGTTTTCTCTATAGTATACATCATATACTAGAGTTTGAAAGTAGTGTAAGATTTTTCGTGATCATGGTTTGGCCTTGGGAAATGATTAAACGCGATTAAGTGTAAGTTGTAGTCGCAATAGATGTTCGGCATTTTGGCCATATCTCACAAACCCTAATTCCGATTGAGGTCTATAAATACCGATGGAAAGATATTTCAATTATATACAACTTTTGTATTTTGACAATAACTAATTCGATGCATGGAATGGTCAAAACTAGGTTCGAAGTGGTCGGGTCAGAAAAATCAGTAAGCAAAAGTTCCAGTGGCCTTTGGGTGGCTGTCCAGTGACCATCCAGTGGCTATCCAGAGGGTGTCAAGTAGCGAACATGCTTTCGGACAGACGACGCATTGTAGGGTTAGGTTAAAAGCCAAAACGTCAATCTTTTTGCCCAGCAGAGAGAGAGAAATAAAATGGGGAAAAATGAATTTCAAGCTTTGGCTTGAGATTTCATCTAGCTTAGGCCTTCATCCACGGAAAGTAATAGCATTTTTAAAATCTATGTCATGAGGAGAATATTTTGACCTAAGTTTCTTTTTCTCATTTGTTCGTTTTTTATGCATCGATTTCCATGCTTTTTGGTACGTCAAAATAAATTGGATTTTATTCCTCTTTGTTGTATGTGGATCATATCTATTATAGGCTCATTTCAATCCGAAGTCATTTAGTTGATCATTTCAGGGTTGAAGATTCGGGAATTTTCGGATGATTTCATCTCGTTTCGATCATCGTTTGACTTCGCGGTATATATATTTCTTACTCACTATCGCGATAGTTGTGCGTTAATATAATTTTTGTCGTTTTGTTTTCTCGCGGACGGATCCTCAAATTTTGTGCCATTTGTATTTGGTGAAATAAAATTAGGAAATTTATTCCTTATGCTATATGGACCGTTTTTGTATATAGGATCATGGTCATTCAAGCAGCATAGCTAAGCAATTTTAGAGATGCGACAAGTGGCATTCAGGTACCATAGGAGAGACGTGTCAAGAATTTGCAGAAGAAGAGTTTATATACTTTCGGGAGGCCTATGAGGTATTGGCATATTCAGAACCTCAATATATTTTGGAATATTCGTTAGTATATTTACATGTTTGGAATGTTGTTGGTTTTAGGCATGTAGTATCATTTTTGTTTAGGAAAATAATTTTGGAGAAATAAATAAAATAACTAGTTTATGCATATCCATATATATATCATAGCACAATATACATATCTATTCAAAGTGTACAGATTTGGCATCGTGGTATCTTTGTGTGGTCTCCATGATGAAGCCATAGATGTATTAGTCTTCAAGTCAGGACATAGCGATTGTATTTGTGTGTATGTGTGTATGTGTATGTGTGTGTATATATATATATCATTGTAGTACTATGTACATATATATATATATATATATATATTCCTGGTGCACTCATAGCATTCGTAGCGTAAGGGATGTACTCGTGGTATTCGTTGCGCATTCGTGGCATTCGGAGCATGCGTGGCGTATTTTAATAGTTGATTTCTATTTTTGTAGTTTACATATATATTTATATATCATGGTATACCTATATGTATGTATTCATAGTTTTCATCATTAGATGCGTGGCAGATTTGTGACAGTAGTAACGTTTCTATACCAGTGGTGGCATTTCAGCGATAGTGGTGGCGTATCTGTGGTGACTGTGATGGTGTTGTGACGACAATGGCGTATCTATAGTAGATGGTTATGGAACAATGGAACTATAGTATTGTTATCTGCGGATGTGGAGTTATATATATATATATATATATATGAGAGTTATATATCTACATGATAATGATATACATATATGATAGAGAGATATGTGCGAGTAGTAATATATATATATATGAGAGAGAGATATGTGCAAGTAGTAATATACATATATGAGAGATGTATATGTATACGTGGAAATATATATATACATACTCGAGGAGTACTATTTTGGAAAAATTTAAGTGATGGAAAATAATATTTTGATAAAAGAAATGATATTTTTTGGTGAAAACAATATGATTACTCGAGGAGACTAAAAGAATATTTTATCGAAGAGATACCTATACATCAATGATAGTGCATATTAATAGGATTCAGATGAAGTATACCCTTCTGGGTGAGCAACCTAATAGCTCTGAGTCAGACCTATGATCGACGTCGCATCATATGCGTCGGCTTTGTAGGAGGGGCATAAATAGTAGCTTTTATGAGTGCCTGATAGCTCTGAGTCAGGACTCAGCTGGGATGTGCAAAAATACTATATAAGCATCTGACAGCTCTGAGTCAGATACCCTCAGGGGCGAGCGTCTGATAGCTTTGAGTCAGATACCTCTGGGGTGAGCGTCTAACACCTTTGAATCAAGATAGATCAGTAGTATGAGTTACTTTCGATAGACCCTGTAGTATGAGTCACCTTCGATAGACCCGGTAGCATGAGTTGCCTTCGATAGACCCGTTAGCATGAGTTGCCTTCGATAAACCAGTGGCATGAGTTGCCTTCATTAAGCATGATTTCCCTTGTACCTTAGTACCCAGTATACTTTAGTACTCGGTATACTTTAGTATTTATTGCATTCAGATATTGCATCACTTGTAGCAATGATATATGATATATGTTATCATCGTAGTTATATGTCTTGGGAGAACTTCTAGGTTTTACCACATGTTGTGAACATGCCATAGTATCATTTAGAATTTAGGAGCATATACGGGAAATGGGAACATAAGAGGTTCAGTGCAT
>MKEJ01001963.1:0-14843 GCA_001753735.1 Embelia ribes
AAATCAAATCAAACACTTTCTTGAGATCAAGCTAGAAAGCCCTCAAGACAAGACAAGTTAAATTTATTGAGATCAAGTCGCAAGACCCTCAAGACATTAAGAAAAGTCAAAGTACATCAACTCGAGAACAAGTTGTCAAGCTCTCGAGTCAAAGTCAACCAAATCAAGTTCAAGTTGAGGAGAAGAATCAAAAGATTTATTTATTGTAATTAGAAATTTGTATTCACTTAAATTCAAATCAATAAAATTATCTTATTTTCTCAATTTTTCTGTCTTATTATTTAAATTAGGGATTTTGTGCGTGACACATGTATATTTACATGTTATGTTTCTGCATTATAATTTTGCGAGGGATTAATTGGTTATAATTTAAGTAGCTAGGAGCATATTAATCTTCTAACAAAAATTTCAGTTTATCGAGTCCAAAACAGCAAATTAGCCTAGTTTAAAAATTGAGAATTCAAATATTATACAATTTTTAGTAAAAAAAATTTAAATAAATTGGAGTTTATAAGTTATAAAAAAAAAAAAAAACGTATATGTATATGCATGCATTGGAACCAGAAGGCTGCAGGCACCAGTCGGCGAAGCAGAATTCCTGAGATGTTATACAATTTGCCTGCCGGCTTTGCTAGCTGGTGCTGATCTGGCACATTGTTCACGTACCAAGATACTGAAAAAAATAAAAGTTGTTAATAGATTAGATTTTGATTTTTAAGTGAGTTTTTATACATCATTAATTTTTTTTATAAAATATATGTGTCCATTTTTTCCATGTGGAGATCACCGTAAATACACACATATTTTTTATTTAAGCTTGCTTTGCATAAAATTTGATCCTCTGATGGTGCATTAGAATTATATTCATTACGTTATCCATTTAGTTATTTTTTACTTTTGTTTTATAGATTAGTCGTTAGGAAAATTGGGGCTGCGCCTATGGCATTCTGCCTTTTGTACGCAAACATTTAAAAACAAACCTAATGTGAATTGGCAAAAGCTGTCATTTATGTTTCGGGTAAATAAATACTTTTCTTCGTTGATTTCTCACTTATTTGAATTGAAGTTAAACATAAATAAATAAAATAGTTAAAAAACTAAAATATGTCATTGTCATAAATAGAAGTTTGACCCATTATTCTTTAAGATCTTGTTCAGATTAGTTCTATTTCTTTATCTTGATTTCTAAAACTTTCGCATTAATTTCTCAATTTAGCTGAACATTTTTTTCCACAGGTTTTGAGAATTTCGCCGATATAATCTCCAAACATTTAAATCTTTTAGGAAAAAATCTTTACTGCAAGGTATTTTATCAAAACGAGGTTGTCATTTATGTTTTTTTTTTCCTGATATTGTTTTGTCAAACATAGCCTAATATCTTCACCAAAAGTAAATTTTGACTGTGAATTTCATTTTTGTGTTATTATATCTAACAATATTAATAAATTTGGCACGCACCCTCATTTATATTTAGAAAATTGGAGAGTGATGATCAAAGACGTTATCACAATTGATCAAATTTCTAATTTTTATCATATAAATGATTGTATATACCAAAATTTTACATAAACGATGGATAAAAATTTTGTTCAAAATCATAGAATAATGATAAGAGTACAAATAAATATGTACAAATATCTTTTCGCATTACCAAATACAAAAAATATATCCGCATCCTATGCATAATTTTCGCTTATTACTAGATCCTATAAATAATTCCCATAAAAAAAAGTTTATACAATATATGATAGGGTAAATTACAGTTTGTCCCCCATGAAGCTTATGACGATATTAGATTGCCCCCTGATATTTCTGCTATTACACTATCCCCTCTAAGGTTTATATATTGATTGCACTTTACCTTATAAATTTTGGAAGCAAAGTGAAATTAAGCTTTAAAACCATAAATTACCCTTACAATTATCAAAACACCCTTTATGTAACATTCATTCTCTATTTTTTTAAAAACTTCTTAAAATTATATTTTATAACTTCATATATAAGTTGATTGTATAGTATAGTATTTCTCTAATTTTCATAATTATTAATTTCAAAATAAATAAAATAGGACAATAATATTAGGGGTAAAATGGCCTTTCCATTTGAAATGCAAACTTTAATTATGATATGGGGCAAAGTATAATTTCAAATACATTCTGAAATATTAAGAAACCTCATGGGACAAAGTGTAATTTACCCATTATTATATATGCATATCATTTGACACATAAAATACCGGCGTTGAAAGTTTCCAACAGAAAAACCAATTGGTATCTCTCCCTCTCATAAGGCCGTGTTTGGTATTCTTCTAGGAAGGTGATGACTGGTAAAGTCTTTGAATAAGCCGCGCCCAAATGACACAATTTAAAGCCCACAATTACATACACACATATACAAGCAATGACTTATTCTAGAGAGAATGAGACCTTGCAAGCAAACACTGCCCACGATCAAGTAAAATTCCTCATACTTTGCTTTTTCTTCATTATATTTGTAAGATCAAATTTTGATTTCCAGTTGATGTTAAAGTTAATTATATCCCACGTCCAATGACATTGAACTAATTTGTTATTTATATTGGATTGCACGCGTAACTCTGTATGAAATTTAATATGGTATCAGAGCCAAAAAGGGTTTGTTTGCTTATTTGGAAAACTATAATCTGACTTCACCTGTTTATATGCGCATGTTGGGCCTTTGGGTCCAAATATTGTCGGCCCACAAGTGAGAAAGAGTGTTGAAGTTATATCTCACATTGAGTTTTGGGTGTTTTAATATGTTTATATTGGGCTATAAGAATTATGACTCTTGGTCTTTGTCCAATGTTGTTTCCTCTCTTTATAGGAAAAAGTATTATAAAAAAGCTAGCAAATTACTTTAGCAAGTATTCCAAGTCGTGAGTTATTTATGTCATTAAGAGACTATCTTCAGCTCTTGTTACGATGCATCACTTCACTTGAGCCATAAAAAATTCAAGGACAGAGTTATCCTCATTCCTCAGTTGTGGCGTTTGGTGATGTTTCGCTAATGCAGTCGGAGGGGAATGATGAATTTACCTGTGACTTTCCTGCAGGTTCTGAAGTTGTTGCCTTAGCATTGCTGCCTCCCTTTGCCAGAACTATACAGTAAAAGTAGATATTGATCAGCATGACTAGATTGGAGATAAAGGTACAAGTTCGATATACAAATAACAGAGCACAATTGTCTTTTTTTCTTTCGTTCTGACAAATAGCAAGTAGTGCACTGGGCCTGTTAAGGTAATTCTAGCTTTCATAAGAATAGATAACAGTATAACACGTAAGCAGTGAATTGATTCAGTTGTCATGTGAAGATTTGTCTCACAAAATTCATGCAATGACATAATTTGATGAAAGCATGGAGACTAATTTGGCACACGTCTTGTATAAGAATGTTCGAATCATAGGAATGTGATCTTGTCTTAATTTTTCCGTAAGATGATTTGGAAAAAAATGACTAATACTTGATAATTTTTGTTCAATATTGCATATTTTTCGGAACATTCGGAAATGCATTATGCTTTATGTTTAGAGATTTCCATTTCCAGGTGCAACATAGTAATACTAGATGATTGGGTTGATATTGAGCCTTAGATAAGATCTCTATAGTATGACAAGAAAGTTGTTTATCTCATTATTATTATTATTATTTATATGTTAAATATGAACTACAGCCGTTTGTTAAAACTCATATTACAATATGACATCTACCGATATTTCTCATGTCACATTTCAGTATCATTTTAATGTGAATTTTCCTATGCAACTGTTCTTGTCTAAGGGAACTTGCGCATCTATTTTTCTAACACAAATGTCTTTTTGTATTAGAAGTCTTCCTCTACCTTTTATTTTCTTTCCCACATTAATATTTCTACTCCTTCAAACTGGTGTATTCATCGGTCTTCTTATTACATGTCCAGACCACCTTAGACGACTCCTTTTCCTCCTATCCTCAATACATCTCCTTATTACATGCATCTCACCATTTTTTTATTTTATGATTTCGCAGTCTTCCCTACATCTGGGCATACGCATCTGAACAAAATTTTGAGCATGCGCCTACGAGTATTGGATTCTATTTCCACTCTTTATTTAATAGCTAATTTGCTAAGTTTCCTACCAATTACTAGTTGATGATTTGGTTAACTATTTCTGTTCTAAATTTTTCTCTGTTTGAAGTTAAGTGCGACCTTGTACTTTCCTTATATTTTGGGATATGTTTTCCCTCATAAATGAAAATAAACTTTTAAGGAAATTTTCATATTTGAACATCTCAAGAAAATTCAATATGTTTTATGGAAAATTATTGTTTATTATTAAATCTGATGTTATTCTCTTCCAATGCGGGAGCTTTATATACTGGGTTGTCCATATATATTTCAATTGTATTTTATGACATGTACTTGATCTTCAAATAAGAGCAGTGTGGGCACGGAGTTTTTCCATTTATCAACGTATTGAGCATTTTCTTTTGGTTTTTACCGCAAAAAATAATAAATAAGAATCTCAAAGGAGAGCCTTAAAGAATTGAGTTTTTATATATTTTAGTTGTTTTTGGAATTCTAAATTTAGAACTGTTCAATCTTGCTATGGATGTCATACATCTGTAAGTAAGTAACCAGATGGACATATTTAAGAGTGTCGTTTCAATCTTCAGACAATGTAGAGATGTTGTCTCAGAAGTCACATCCTCATGTTAGGTGTAGAAGCAAAAAATTGACTAGCGCATTGTATGGACAGGATTTGATAGAATGAGAGAATGTTTATCTGATTGTTTTCTTGCACTTAGGATGGGGTAGTGTTGGAGAACTTCCATCAGATAATTATTTTTCTGCAGAGAGAATTATATGATATCATGTTTATATTACTATATTACGTATATAAGAAATGAGGACTTCTGTTTACCAAGACACTTGTGCGAGGAATAAGAGTTAATGGATGAGAAAGCATTGTACTGGACGGTAAAGCAAGAGTCTTGTCCATAGTTTGAGTGGTCATATCACTTTGGAGTTAAAGTTCTTTGGTTGGATATGGCTTTTGATTGTCGTAAGCTTAGTTACAAATTTATATTCTTGTTAATGATGTTACTTCATTGGGATTCTGAACCAAATAATTAAAGAGAACAAAGGTCTTTAATCTCTCTTTGTCATGGTGTTACCCATTGTGGGCTTAGGATATATATAATTTAATCTAAGGGAAAGTATCGATACCAGCATATTCTTTGAAATAAGACTTAAGTTTAGCTATGTTTCTCGTGTTAGGGGAATACTGGATAAAGAAATTGACTTGTGTGTTTAGAAATGCTCAAATCCATCATCAAGATAACATGGAAGAGGAAGATTCATATTGTTTCATTTGAATATGGGATTCTAATATATTGATCTCCCAAGTGAGACCATAGAATTTATTTCATGTGGGCACAAACTATGTGATGTGTACCTTCCGACGGCACAAACATTGGAAAGCATTGGGACATGTATTAGGGGAGTAGATCAAGGTCGACATCAAAACACACGACTTCAAGAGGAACTGTTGAGTTTAGACCTATAGATTGAACCAATGTGCTCTTAATAAGAGTGAATGGTGTGTGGATAGTTATTCCATTTTCTACTGTAGCAATTTGAAGTGGTCTTTGTCTCTCCTATTTCCTCTCCCCTCAAATAATCGACCTTATGCATCATGGAAAATATTCTCCTCTTCCTTGACTTTAATTGCTTCAGGTTGAAATGCATGACCATTAGTTAGATTTGCCAAGAGAATCAAGCATTGATGATTCTGGGCCTTCTTAGTCAACTATCACAATTTAGCAGGTGATATTTTATCTTTGCACTTTCTTGTGATTATAATCTAGCTTGAGCTTGTGTGTCATGTTAAATCAAGTTGATAGCATAAGAGCCTTCCCATTTGGTTATGAATACCCTTTTAAGTTTTCTATCCTTGTAGTTTGTCCGATTGTAATCTAGCTTGAACTGGTGTGCCCATGTTGATCAAGTTTACAGATAAGAACCTTCCCATTAGGTTATGGATGCTCTATAAGTTTGCCATCCTTTGTATTTTGTCCAAAGCTCCAACATTGGACCTTATTCTTCCCATTCAACACAAACCACAAGTACGCTGAAAATGTATTGCCAGTTTCTGTTTCTTAAAAGGTGCCCCTGATGATTGTCAACTATAATTGTCGGCCATAGTGCTGGGTTTCAATTAGTTGAATAGTTTTAGAGGAACACTAAGTATTTGACCTCTGTAGTTTTCCCTTTGTGCGTGCTTTTTTAATTTTAACCCCTTTTTGGTTGTTTTAATAGAGAACTTGAGCAATGATACCCTCTTTTGCGACGTTTTCCTGGCTTCCAAAATGATTAGCTGACTTGGTATTTTTACCAATATTTGCCAGTGAAACTTGAGGCAGGATGAGATGTCCACAATAGCCATCAGCTCTAGCTTCGTACTCATTCTCACTTAGTAATTTTTGGGTGTCCTTGTTTATTCTTAATTAAATTATATCCGCATGATGATTATGTTTCTTTCAAAAAGGGTAGGATAGAAGTAGTAGAGAACTGCTTGAAGAGCATCATTGACTAAATTCTTTATAAGTAGGAGAAGAAAGTGCTGCATACCTATTGATCTGTAGTCGTGCGTTCATGAAAATGGTAGTAACTGTAGTTCGGCCACTGTATATCCATTTTCTGATGTTCCTTGCTCTTGTTAGCTGTTTAATTTCTTAGCTTAGTAATCTGCTTAAAAAGAAATTCCAGGCACTGTGGTAGCAGCTCTTCATGTGTTGAATAACTTTCCAACTACTATCTGGCTTTTCTTTCATGTTCTTTTAGTGATCTGTCAAAAATATAAACGAACTTTCTTTTAATGGATTTATTTCTGCTTCAGCTTTCAGACGCCTCTCTCTATCTTTTACGCACAGTTTGACTTTCTGTACTTGATTGCTCTATTTTCCATTTTCTCAGCTGTTCCATTTTGTTAGGAAGCTTCAGGCATGGTCACAAGAAACAATCTTCCTTTTCGAATCTAAACTTCTTCTTCCTGAAAGACTCTTGCACAATCAGTGAGATGAAATATGAAAAGAATATAGAGAAGGAGCAAATTTGGGTTGCTCATATGTTACTTTATGCATCACAGAGCAAAGATGCGAATTGCCTTTGGAATCAGAGTTCGATCTTTCATGACTGAAATTTGGCTTTGACCTAAGAGAATTACATTGAGCAAAGAAGTTTATCAAAGTCGAATGATCGAGGAGTCGAATTATGATGAGCACATTGGATGGGTGATCAATCTTAGGACCAATCTGAGAATACATGGAGCAACGAGGTTCATCGAATGAATATGTTAATGAACTGAAGTTTGATTTTGACAGGATGATAAGAGGAGAAGAATGTGTTGGTGATGAGTGGAAAAAGTTTGTGGAGCTCTGTAGAATTGGTCAAGGTTTCCATATTCATCCATGATCTATCATCACCATGCAGGATCCACATGTGTATGAATATTCATAATTCATGAGCATAGAGATCTACAGTCCCTGTAAATTCATTCGGCTTGGTGAAAGGTAAGACATGTCTGTTTTTAAACTTGCATGTCTTGATCTAAATAACTAGATTTGGAGGACATCGACATGAATCATCAAAGTTAGCATGATTTCTTTGCTTGTCTCAATCTTACTTTGAGAATTCAAGACTTCAGGTGTTAGTTTATCAATTTAAAGGTCTTATAGAAAGTTATTTTCCTGTAGGTATTGCATGTGTAGTTTTCATTTCCTGTCACGCAACATTTCTGGCTTTCTTCTTTCACTACCAGTTCTGCTTCTTTTTTTTTAACTTTTCTTGATAAGGAGAGTCGAAGGGAAAAAGGAGAAAAGAGAGAGATGGGGTGTGACCGTGGTGGTTGCTAGCACCACAATCTTATGTTATTCCTTTTCCATGTTTTCAAAATCTTAAATTTTTGGTATTGGAAGCTGTAGAAAGATAAGAAAATCTTACTGAACCTTATATTTTAATCTTAAAATTGGTAAAATCTCGCGTTTGCCCTGGGTTCTACGATATTGAGATTGCTTTAGTTGGCTTAGCCCTTTAGTTTCCGGAAGGGGTCCATGAACCCCATCAAATATGAAGAAAAGGGTCCAAGAAGCCTGTTTTTAGAGGTTGGATTTGATTATTAATGTATTTGTTGGAGGGAGGAGATAAAGAGAGACTTTTCATTTGGATGGATTGGTATTTTTCCCCAAAATTAAGTAGATGACCTTGGGTCAAAGACATTGTCATTGTAAATCATTAATCTATCCCAGTAGTTGGTAACCATTCTAGTTAAAGTCTGACATCAAATTCCATCCAGTTGAAGTTGGGAACCAAGAAGTAGGCAACCAGTATTCAATTTTAGCTTTTGCGGTGGTAAATTGTTGGTTTTGATTTGTTTCTCTTAGACATAAGTAACATTTGGTGTTGTTGCCACAATTAATATTGAAGGAAGAAGCAATTGAATTAGGATGTAGCAAATTACTCTATTTACAAGTATTTCGAGCACATATATCCTACAAGATCTTTTGATTCTCTACGTGATTCACGGTTCGACTTTATGCATCATTTGCTGATTTAAAGCAAAATCTCATTTTCACAAACCTTGCATAGAGGTGACATTACCTAAAGTAAAGATGGTGGATGCGACCTCACATATTTGTGGTAAACAAGGGCAACATGGATTTGGTGTGTTCTTTTCTATTTCCGCTTGAGAGTATCTGCCATAGCACTAATTTTGGTTTTAGTCCATGTCTGTTACTATTTATTGGTATCAAGTCAGCTTGATTGGGTAGTCATTCTGGAAGTGGGTTTCTCGATGTAATGTTATTCACAATGAACCTTAGGCCAAAGGATCTTGTTTAAGAGTTGTCCTCTGTGTAATCCAGATAACTTTGCCACTTTCAGAAGGCATCTCTCTCCAGTTCATATTAGTAACTTTCAGAAGGCATCTCTCTGCATTGTGATCTCATTCCTGCCTCGACTTGGGCTTCACAATGAACTGAGTTACTCTAGTATCGCTTCATAGTGGCTTGAACCCATTTACAAGAGGATTTGAACACATTTCACATTTAATTGGTATATATATATATTGAAACTTTGCTAGAACATATTGCTGCCTAGTTCAATAGGAATTTTGACTTCTGGGACCATATAAATGATGGAACCACTCAAGCTAGGGTGGTGATCCATTCTATAAAGTTTAATTTTTAGCTTAGCTATGTGTCAGGGAAAACCAGGCTTAAAGATTGCCTATCTGGATTTGTTTTTGAACCTACCTTCAACAGGCTATGATGGAGCCTTACTTGGCTTCCACCAGCAATGGCACAAGCCTCATGCTTGAATCAAGTTACAAACTTTACTTGTACAGGGTTATTGTTACCATGTTCGGAGGTTGTAGAGATTATTACGCAAGCATATAGCCATATAATTCCTGCTAGATGGGTTTATTAATGACGTGCGAGTTTCTTAATAACATTTGCTTTCAGTTGTTAAGTGTTTTTATTAGTCCAGTTTAGCTTTATGGTACAAGATGTATGGTGTGTAGTTCATGGAATCATATAGAAGTAATTTAAAGGTTATTGGATGTCTGGAACTTAGTGGAACGCTGTCTTATCTTTTGTTGCCTTCGGGCACTGGGAAATAGGTTTAAAAAAAAAAAAGGAACAAATTTATGTCCCTCAAGTTATATAACTTTGGTATAATGGTTGTATGAACATTTTAGGCTGATGATAGTCTGCTAAGCGAACCTACTGGATTCCAAAGGCTACATGTAAACACATTGCTGACAGGAACTGTATAAAACTAAAAACTGCAGCCGAGATGTGAGCAATTCAGTCACTTTTCTCAGCATTTGTATGTATTGGGGTTCATTAGTTTTGGATTTGCTCGGAAGTATGCATTAATGGACTTGATGGTAAATAATGCAAAACAAATGGTGGTTTTATAGATGTTACCCTGACCTTTGAAGTTGGGCTAGCCAGCTGCTGGTGTTCTTCTTTTGTTTTGTTGTATCTCTCGAATACTGAGTTCATGCTGCTACAAAGTTGCAAAAAAATGTGTCAGATTTTTTCTTGCAAGAAAAAGGTTATCCTGTATTATTTTTTGCAGCAATAGCAAATATTAGAAGTAAAGGTCTTTGCATAGCTAAATATATACAAAGAAAACAAGAAAGCATAATTATGTCCCATAAAATTGTAGGTTTACATTAAGCTGCAGTTTCTTTATGGTGTCATGTTCCTTTTTCCCCTGCTTGATAATTTTCTCCTTGAAACCTCAAAAATGTGAAAAGTCAGAAATGGAATGTGATAATGTAAAGGGAACTGAGATTTGACGTATTTGTCTACAGGTGCTTGGCATGGAGATAGACGCTCGAATTGTTGATATAGGAAGCAAGTAATGCCTGGAAGCAACGTCATGTTCTGAAGGTATTGGGATTTAATTTGCTATTTTCTGAAATACTGTATGCCTGGTCTCATTTTAGTTGAAGTGAAGGGTAAGTACCTGTCGGCAGCCATTATTGGACATGATATTACAGTATACTTAAATACCTATTCTGTATGATTTTACAAAATTTAAATTAAGATCCATGCTTATCCTTTATTAGAAAGAAATAAAATTCAATGGACCTAGCTACTCTTTTCAATGTGTATTGCAGAAATCAGATTATCTTTTCACCTGATGAGACGTCTAAGGGAAGTTATAAAGGCTTACTACACATACAACTATACAAGGGCTTTTGGCGACTATAAAGTAATGCATAATATGAAAGGTACTATTACAAGCTCAATCTTAATTATGTCCTTATTTTCCTATATTTCTCCTTGCGCTTGAGACCTTTTTCGCATACTGCAGATTGAGATTACCATACAATTAAATCATTTTACAACTGTTGGAAACCATAAAAGTAGAAAAAAAACATATCCGAATAAGCTTGCTGGTAACAGTCTGTTAAGGTTAATTGTGTGACGTCCTATATTAATTGATCTTTCACTAGTTAGTCTGCTGTATGTTCATAATAGATCTTAAACTAGTTGCAAACTTTTATCCTTGTAATAGGCAAATGTAAATAGTGCACCAGACTACACTTTCCCATATTTTTCTCTCTCTGTTAATAGGTCTTTGAACTAATCCAGATTTGAAAAATGAATTATTCAAAACAAATTCAGCTTTGCATCACAATATGGCGGTATACTGTCATAACGTGCATGAGCACATCCATACTAAGGGACATCGGGCTTGTTTGGTAAAAGGGGCAAAATTATACTTTTGGTGCTTTTTGCTTGAAAGTAAAAATTGGTGTTTGTTTGCACCATCAAAAATATATTTTTGTGTACTTAAAAAGTACCAAAAGCATACTTTTTTAAAAATCACAAAATTTATTGCTTTTTTGATAGAAGTAAAATTGTCCAATTCTACATTACTGTCAACTAGTTTTCATTACTCCCAATACAAAAAAGTATGTTTTTTCTTCTTTGTACCAAACACACAATACTTATAATTATATCCTAAAAGTATACTTATGTATTTATATTATAAGATGCAACCAAACGAGACCATTGTACAAATATTCAAAAGACATCATGACTCAGAGCATGTTCTTTTGCATACGAACACCGTATTAAAGGTGGCTTTGCCGAAGCCTGTAATAGTTGGGGACCAAACTGGATATTGATTTGTATCATGAAGTTATACGAGGGAAAGAGACATCTAACACTTCAAAAAAATGGCGTAATGGTAGGAGGCAAATTCTAGGCTACAGAAATAGAATCTAGCAATAAAAAAATTTGGGGATAATTTTGTAATTGAATATGGTATAGTATATGTTTTTTTGGCAATGAATTTGCCATCCACCATTACACTATTTTTGGAGTGTTGGAGGTTTTTTTCCCAGCAATTGGTTTGATGCATTTAGACCTAGGGAGTCTAATCTGTCACATCATTGGACGATATTCTTTTACTTAAAAAGAACATCTCAAGTGATGAGAATACATGACTTTTGGCTGTTGTGAAGTCTGTCTTATCAAGGCTGCGATTGAACTTTTGAAAAGTAATTATTGAAAAACTTAATTTTATGTATTATAGACTTGTAGTTGAAATAATTGTACTTGTGTTCTATTATTGGTTTCCTCATAGGTTTGATCTTACATCTTGGTGTATCCTGCATCGGATTTATGGCGACTATCAACCAAATGTTGGTTCATACAAATACCTAGATATGAAGATCTCTGTTCCTCTATCGGTCTGATCCGATTAAGGTGATTTTTTTTTTTTTTTTTTTTTTCTTTTACGGCTTCAGGAAGGATGCTTAATTAAATCTTTTGATCCTAGGCCTATAAAAAATAAAGGATTGATGCTTAGAGTCGTGACTTTACTTCAGATTAACGAAATAGAGCGAGTTCAGGGAAGGGAAAATGGCCCTATTCGATAATGCACCTTTGATATAGTTTGAATTTGAATGACCCTTGATCAGGTTGAGGGCAAGGGAAGAGAATCTTCATAGTCCCTAATCCCTATCATAGGGACATTCAGATTTTGCGCCCATCTCCGCACAAACTGGAGGAAAAAATTCGGATTCCACGGCGTCTTCAGGTCTGCTTAACTCAGATCTTGTAGGCAACTTTTTCCAACACCTACAAATGTATCTGACCCTAGGCATACCATATCCACTGTGCGGATCATGTGGTTTTGTGTCTAGAAAAGGAGTCAGTGTCTAAGTGCAACCTGTTGGCAAAGTATCTTCTCCTCTTTCACAAAATGAGTCGCGGCATTGACATATTTCTCTATTATGTTGATATGACTCTTTATCTTGTCATTCAGAAACCTGTCCCTCACCGAAAAGCTGACATTTCTATTTTAACTAAAGACCATATAACCAAACTCTTTTGATTGGACTAACAATTCACCTTCTTGGTTGGAAATTTGATCCACCACTCCATTGAACTAAGCTTTTGATAGAAAATGATTAAACATCAATTAATTGCTTTCATCCCGCTCGTAAATGTTTATGTACAAGAACACGCTATGGACTAGGCAAAGGAACTCGTTCTAATGCATTATGTCATTCCTTATATTTAACCATATACGGTTGCTATTATACGTTTAGCCTTGTCTTCTAATTAGTGCATAATATTGTGTTTCTTTCCGATTCCAGGATTCTCAGGGTTCAGGACTCAGGTTTCTCTCCGTTTGCTCACATGTATTTGCTCATGTTTTAATGAGAAACAAAGGAAATGTTGTCTGAACATAAATTTGATATCGACGCTCTTAAGCATAAATTTTGCCTCTTCCATTGCATTAAGTGTGTTGCGACACAATTTCTCTTGCCTTTAATTCTGTACTTTCTTCTGGTGCTCGTTAACATTTTTTCTGTAAATGATGTGTGGATTTCAATCATGTTATTGTGATTCCTGTTGAGGTGATTAGAAAGAGGCCAACCATAAAACTACTGAGGGTTATAGATCCCAGTAATCTACACATCTCCCTTATGTTGCATTTGTTTTCTAGGAGAAGGAGAGCTCCATTAATTTTCTCTCCTAATTAGCTATCATAAGGCTATTCGCCTAGCGATGGCAATTAGTGCCATCAAAACCAAACCAATTCAATAACCAAGTAATTCAATCCAAATCAAAACCAAAATACCTTTCAGTCCAAACGAAACTTGATTCAAAATATTTCCAATTGAATCCAAAACCAAAATAAATTAAACCGTTATCTAAACTAAATTGACCCATTTTTATGTTTCTTTGGTAATACTTTTTGTGTATACGCAATTTTTTTTTTATACTCAAATGGGTAATAATATATCCCTACTCTGGGGTGATAATGTTTCCTCCATTTTATGTGCCTGCAAAATGGTCTATAAATTATTATTTTTTGTTGGAGGAACAAAACTGAATAGCTTATTTATTTTAGTTTTTATAGTTCTATCAAATGCATTTTGATTACATCAATCTAAAACAAATCAAACCTTTTGTTTTTTGCTTTCAGGTTGTACTTTTTCAACTGGGAAGTGAAGATTTTTCACATTATTGGACATTAATCAATACTTGTTATATACATGATATTATAATTATTTAAGCGTTCTAATTAATTGGTCGTGTGGAACCGTTAAGTTTTACTTTCTAGTTATTAGTTGCTTTCCCATGTCTGTTCATCTATTTCGATTATAATATATTTCAATATTTCATATCATGATCCTTTTAATATCTTGCATTCATAGGCTACAAGCTTAAAACTATCAATGTTGACCTAGGAGGAAAATAGATATAGCGTACTTGATTTTATTTAGTGTAGGATGTTTTAAAATATTTTAAATAACTATGTTGATTTTGACTGATATTAAATTATTTATGCATTACATTTTGTCTATAAATGGATTTTAGGATATTATTTTGTTTCGAACTTAATGTAAAGAGTACTAAAAAGTGTTGAAACAAAATAATATGGAACTGAGTTTGTGGCTAAAAATAAATTGTGGAATCACGTGGCCATGGTTTATCATTCGAATGTCCATTTGCAAACTCATGAGAAGGAAAATACGATTGATTATGTCTACTAAAAAACTAAAAAGTAGAAATTTTCTACCACCTGACACTTTGAGTTTAATACTAGGCATATGGTTTTACTTTTACATACTAGATGAATATCATGTGCGTTGCACGTGGCGTTTTAATATACAAAATATTGAGTATATGTGTTGCATGTCGTATTTTAATAGAAATTAATATTTTGAGGAAAATATTTTTTTTCCATATATAATGAAAGACGTTATTTATTCACTTAGTTAAATTCCAATAGTAATATTTGT
>MKEJ01001965.1:0-10021 GCA_001753735.1 Embelia ribes
CATTAGGATTAATCCATTTTCGACCACTCCCACCACAATCACGAACAGACTGTGATCGATAAATAGTAGTATTTGCACCCCGTCGTGTTGAACCACCCCCAACTTCAAAATGAGACCTTGTAGCCCCTCTAAATGAGCGTCCCATTTCCCATTCTTGTTGTGCTCGAAGACTTTCTCGTCGAGCTAAACTCATTTCCTGATCTGAATCCGAATCGTCATCTGGAATATTTTGATAATATTGCTCATCGTCTTCACTTCTGTTCATCAATTGGTCCAACAATTCTGCCTTTCTTTTTCCTTTATTAAGTTTGGATGCTTTATTTGCATTTAATAATTTCATCATGTCTTGCCGTACTTCCGGATTAACAATGGGGTACTTACACACATTACCTGATTTATGTGCTAAATGTTCTTTAAATCTGATAATTCCACCTTTGATAGCATGCAAAAAACATGATTTTTGTCACCATTAATTGGATTACCAAATCTACACCCAATATCTCTAGTACCGCCTTCTTTATTATTTTCCCGAGACATTTTCTATTTTGTACTTGCAATTAGAAAAAAATTCCTATGTAATATAAATATACTAATATAAAAACTCTCTAATTACCTTTGACTCTGAATGTGATATAAAATATTGGGAAGTTATTTGTTTTATTTATATTTTTTTATTCTTTTTTAATATTTGATATACTTATATTTTCTAATGAAGGTACTTGATATTTTCATATACTGTAAATAACTTTTATAAAAATAATTAAAAATTTATCTGATAATTAAAATTAATTATATCATTAATTTCAAACAATTTATTGAAGTTGGACGTATTTTTAAATTTATCTAATAATTAAAACTAATTATATACACACTTGGTGTTTACTCTTTATACATCTTTTTCTTTTGATTTGATTAATGGTGAGAGGTAATACCTACGTGAATAATATCACACTTGAGCTACAACCAAGCAAACAAATTGGATTGCTAACTGAATTGATCTAGCACCCTCACGAGCAAACTGCTTGATGAACCAACTCAAGTATCTAACAAAAATCCTTTTTAACGAACTGACTCAAGGTTGATATGAATGTATCGAACTAGTGAAAGATTGTGAGATTGCCAATCTGCCAAATAAGTAAAAAAATCATGTCATGAGCTAGACGAAGTCGAGCCAAAAATGTAAATAAAGGCAATGGTAGACCGAACAAAAAAACTAGCTAAGAGGCCAAAATTGGAACTTGAAAAACAAAGGCACTGGCCAGCCTTAGTTGGTGTGGTGGTTTTTTATATTGTGAATATATATAAATTTTGAAACACCTACTCATTCGTTTTATAGCTGAAAACCAGCTGGGAAAGCTTAAATTATTGTTGTTATTTTTTATTTTTATTTTTTTGAAATCTTATCACACCGACACACACTAATAATTCAAAGAGTGATTGACATAAGTGACCCATTGCATTGTTCCTTCACATGGTAAAATTATTTGGGAAATACTTATCTTTTTCATGAATGATATGACCTTGTTATTATTCATCATAATTTCAAAGTAATAAATAAAAAATATGGAGATAAAAGAAAAGCCAAAAAAAAATGGTATAATGGCCGTATAAAGGCTGTTATAATTGCCATAACAGTCTATAACGTCCGAAATTGTGATTACGGTTGCAGTTTTTGCTGCGAATTTAATTTTCAGCGATATAACGACCGGTTTCGATTGTGGCGGCGGTTGAAACCGTTATATAATCACGTTATATAACGGTTTCAACTGAGTTTTAAAATCTTGGCATCAGTACAACATCCATGACTTGCATATTAAGTGCTCGTTGAACACGAAAGAAGCCGCACCTTGACTTGAATTTGTTAACAAAAGCAAAAAGGTCCGAGTTTACTTACAATGCCATTTGTTTGAGCAACGTTTATTTGGTCAATGTTTGGAAATCAGCTAAGTCACAAGCTATAGCCTATATATAGATGCTTATAAACTTGGGTTTGAACTGAAGTTCAATCTTAATTGACATCAAATTGTTAGTAAAAAAAATAAGAGCTCGACCTCAAAACTTGTGTACAAGGGGGACAATGAGACACCATAACGATTTACTCACGCACAGTTCATAGACGACTCAATTTGTTTTCAATGTATTGCTAGTTAGAGTGAACTGAAATATTCATACATGCACCTATAAGATATATGGTGGTCCCATTCATCTAGGGATGCTAAGCCCACATCACCTTATGATTACCTTTCATGATTTCTCAAAAAGTCTTTGCGTAAAAGCAAACCTTGTGTACAAGATTAGAAAAGTAAAAGTCCCTTGGCATGAGTGAAACCATTTCCTATTGTAGTTTCTTGCATTAATTTATCATGGTGAACGTAATTTCAATATATCCAATCCCCAAGTTTGAGTTTTCCTATAAAAGTGTCATAGGAATGTGGTAGATATCTTCAATATAGTAAATTAACTTATACAATAAGATAGTGTTGCCAAAGTTCAAGACTAATGATATATGTACACAAAGTTACATACATAACACTTAACATGTCATTACATCATTGAGTTGATATTTTCCGTAAAATTAGGATTGGCACATATCTAACCACGTAGATGTTTGCAAAGTTTGATTCGTTGTTATCCATAGTTCAATGGACACTTGATCAGATAAACATGAGTAGTTGGACTTGAGTGTGTGAGAGAGAGAGAGAAAAGAGAGAATCAAGAACAAATAGAGAGTTTACAAGCACAAAAATCTAGCCGTGTCACAAGCCAATGCGACCATGAGCACTTAAATGGAGGAGACATGTTCCCTCGTACGGATGGCCCTGTTCATCGCAAAAAATGCCACTCAACATGGAAGGTTGGAGGAATATAGAGAGAGTAGCTAGCAAAGATTTGGTTGTGCCAACTAGTTGGCTGGGTTGATAATAATCGATCACTTTGTCTGAGAAATACCTAAGTTCGAATCCCACTGCCAATAGTCTCCTTGTTGGGTGATCTATAAGTACCATTGTATGCCCTCACACAGGCCTCGGCATGCCTTGAATTGGAATGGGGCAACCTCTTCCACCCCTAAATTTTAAGTAACAAAAAGAAAAGGCTTTGTTGTAAATTGAAGATTTGTTAGAATTCAACTTCTTCCTCATGGAAGTACTTAATTAAGGTGAAACGTTCTCCATTCCAAATTGTTATGATGGGGAAATTTTATCTTGTGGTATCCATACATGATTTTTTTACAGCCATAAAGATATTGGCATCTCTACATGGTTTTTATTTTACAAAAAACTTTTTGCTAAACATTAGGTAGCATGTGTTTTCTATGTTGCCTTTAGATGCTTATGTAGTTTTCATTTTTGCGAAAATAAAAGGCGTAAAAACTATCAAAATGAGAAAAATGTTCCTACAGAAATTCCAAGGAAAAGTAAGGATTACCAAAGAGTAATCTGGCTAGCTTTCTAAAATTCAGAGTAAAAGATCCAATTCAAATCAACCTCCAATGTGCAATTTTAAATTTCCTTTCCCGATGAAATTTAACAGTTTAGTGGCAATGTTTTGCCTAGCAGACCTGTTTTAATTTCAGTATATCGGGTCCAGATGTAGTACGATAACCACAAAAGTAGCCTAAAAATTTCCACTTTATTGAACAAAACCTCAATTGTACAAAGTAATGTCATGAGCAACCACCGCAGTTTCTTTTTCTCAAAGAAAAATTTCGACGACTTGTCAAAAAACACGCTACGAACATAACTACAACAAACCAGAATACGAGGAGGATTATACATTGCTAAACGGTGTCTTGGGAAGAAGAGGCGATCTACTATTCCTACTTATAGGTAGATTAACATACACCTCATGAACCTCTTGTTTACATACCTCCCCTTTGTCCCTGTCTATAGCATAGCATATGTACACCGTGTCTATAACATCATCGAGCACATGGACAAAATACCCAAGCACAATGAGAAGCAGCACCCACGCCATCCCTGCCACAAAGTATGATTCCCCCCCTAACCTGCTGACAGCATTCAGTATTGCACAGGCCTGAAGGCAGCACCGAAAAATAAACGCCAAAAATGATTACATACAATATTATAGTTATTTTTGAAACGAAAAGACGAAGGAAGAAAATATTACTCACCACAATAGCATAAAACGCTGAGAGAACAAAAACGATTCCAGCAAGTAAACGGGTGGAGACGGTCTCCACAAAGACAGTAGAAAGAAGATTGCGTTTCAAGAGCTCATATGTCATTTTTGCGGAGGTGCAATAAGCTTCGCCAGTTATCGCAACAAAGTTTATGGTGAATTTATTGAGGAAATCAAAAGCCGAAAAAAGGGCATTAACACAGCATCGAAGAACGAGGTTCACCATTCCCGAAGAATCTTCTTGTCTTGCACTGTCAACCATGGCCCGCACCAGACGGACGACACAAAACAGTAGCCCAGATAAACAAACTGTCCCAGAGGAGGGACCAAATGCATTCCTTTGTCCAGGAATAAAAGGAAATGAATTAGAGATAATATTTATTTCGCGTAATGTGAAGCTGAAATGAATGGGTAGGAAAAGGAAATTAAAATCTAATCCCTTCAGAGGGATCAAAGTTTTTCCCACTTCCACTTGTATATCCTTACTTCGTTTTTCTTCCGTGTTCCTTTTGTTTTCTATTCACTTTCTTGTTTTTGATAAGAAACCATCAGTAATTTTCTATTTGATTACTGTATAAAATTGTATAAAATAAGAGTGTTAGCCTTGAATTATAGCTGAAATTATTTAACATCCGATGTATATTTCGAATTTTATGACAATATTACGGGTTTCCGTAAGTGTTTCAGGAAATCGGTGTCAAATAAGCCAAGATAGCTGCTCTAGGAATTTGTCGAGAATTTCAATCTCATAAAAGATATGCGGACACTGAAAGCCGAATAACAGAAGTAGACAAATTGAGAAAATGCAGTTTCGGCTTAAGCTCAACAACTTTTGTTTGCTACACACTCAAGTCTAACCAAACTCCTCAACCTAGTTCCTAATTTTGGCTAACTCTCTAACCACAAAGGACATGAGTCACATGTGGCTATAATCACCAATTTAGGGTGATGATTAGACGATGCAAAAAAGTGGTGATTATAGCCACTTAAACACTCAACCATTTAACTCCACAGACTCCACCTCTATCACAAAAAACCAAGTCTTGAACATTTGGAGGACACTTTTGCACTTAGTTGTTAGCTTAGTTTTTGTTCTTCTTTTATGCTCCCCCTTCTCTCTTCTTATTCTTTTTCTCCTCCTCCTCCACCATTTATATATTTTTTTATTGTTGATTTTAGTGCAAGAAGAAAGGGTGATTATAGCTAGATTTTGGGTGAATATTTCATTTTCTCTAAGTTGCAATTTTCCATCTTGTTTAGCAAAGGTTGTAAGTATATTTTCTTCTTAATCAAGTTGTTTAATTTTCACATTGTAAGGATATTTATTGTTTAGACTAATTATGAGTTTAACATAAGTGTTGTTTAAATTAATTGCCATGTTTTCATTTTCATGCTTTAATTTACATGTTATCTTTTCTTGTCAAGCAAGTTGTTTAAATTTATCATTATTGTGTTTTTACTTATTATTATATAATGTTTATATTTTCATGCTTTAAATTTTATATTGTTATGTTCAATTTCATTATGTTAGACTAAGTTTAGTTCTTGCCTCGGGGATGAAAATAGATTAATCGAAATCCCGAACACCCTAATTGATGAGAACGATTTCTCTAAATTTTAACCCGGAAAAATTGACTTAGAAAGTCTAGGGTTTTTCAAACCTGTCGGAAGTAACTTAGAAATTGCTTTGGCGTAGTTATGGAGATTGACAACCTCCCGATGGCACACTAGGTCGAGATAAGTGAGATAATAAACGACCATGATTTTCTTAGCAAATTTAACCAAAACTCATCTTTTAGGGTAATTCGGGGCAAAAATTAACTTATTAGATTCCCCAATATAGGCAAGACTTTATTTATTCTTGTTAACATGTTTATTTGCTTATCATACTTTTGTCATAACCAGAGCCCTTCCTGTGTCGGGACAAAATCAAAGAGAAAATAGGAGTAGTTTTAACTTGATTAATTTAGTTATAAAAGAAAAACAAAATATGAATTCTGAAGATAGAATGGTACGATTTGAGTTTTTCTAGAATTTCTTCACGCTTTGGAGTTCTTGAGATTCGATACTGGGGACTTTTTCTAAGAAACGTGCAGCATTCCTTAGTGTATTTGCTAAGTATTGAAATCCGCATGTTTAAGGTTCAGTTAAAGCACTCACACACGAAAATAAGTCAAAGACAACAAACATAGTAATATGTCGACATATTGTACCTATAAGTCAATATACACTTTAAATATCGGCAAGGTGGGATGATGACTTTTGAAGAACACAAAATGTCACCTATTTGCCTCGACAAATAGTATTTTTTTGACATATTTATATTTTTTCCGACAAACATATGTACTTGGAAATGATTAGAATACTATTAAAAAAGTTAAAAAAAATGAGTGTTGTGCTTGCCAATAAATACAAGGAGTTTGCCAACTGATTGCTCATCATAAAATAGTCAAGGTATTTTGTCACAACGAAAAGTCCCTATTTACTAACAAATACATTGTATTTGCTGGCATATTTATTTTGCATGTTGACAAACATGAGTGCAGATAACAAATATTCTAATATTAAATACTACGGTTCGTGATGACTAAGCATGGGAAATATTGTGCAGACCTATACATGGTGGTGTCTCCTTATTTACTAGTATAAATACACCTTGGGACACTCCATTCTCACTACCAAGACTCAAATTCGAGGTTTCAAACATCTATTATCAACAACTCGAAATCTTCAAGTTCCCATTTCTTTTGAGTTTTAATTGTAAAAATCATTTGTATTCCATTTGTATTAGGGTTCGAGTGAGGAATTTTCTTTTCATACTTGTTATCTTGAGAGTGATTTATAAACTCTCATTCCTGAGTGAGTTGGATAGTTTTAAGAGGTATTACATTCAATTTGTGAGTGTAAGTACAAAGAACTCGGGTGACTAAAAGTTATAACGATTTCAAGTATCAGCAGCAAATCTACTTGGGAATAGTCTATGTTAGGACCCGGGATACTAACTGGTCTTTTATAGTATAAAGATTTCACTGGAAACTAAAGACAACTCTAAGGGGAATCTTGAAGAAGTGGATTAGTGGCTTTAACAAAATATTAAAATTATTACCGAACCACTATATATCACTACAATAAAATAAAAGAGTAGCAACAACCATATCCGTTGGAAAATTTGTTGCTGACTAGATTTTGCAACGGATCGCTATACATTGGCATTTAAGTTGTAGTAAAAGATCAACAACAGATTGGCCAAATCCATTGCTAATTATCAACAGGCAACTCCATTACAAATTTGAAAAAACTTATGATATACAAAATGATATATAAATCTATTACAACATCCGCTGCAAATCAAATTTTTAAAAAATATTATTTTTTACTAGACGTCGCAAACTCCATTGCTAAATAATAATAATAAATACTATTTTATTATTTTTTGTCACAAATTTGGTTGCAAAATAAATTAAAAAATTACTATTTTATTATTTTTCCATTGCAAAATTTGTTGCTAAATTATAATTAAAAATATTATTTTATTATCTTCCTCAGTAAAATTTGTTGCAAACTAAATTAAAAAATTATTATTTTATTACTGTCTGTTGCAAATTTTGTTGCTAAATAATAATAAAAAGTAATATATTATTATTTTCTGTCTCAAATTCCATTAGAAAAAAATAAAAAATTTATTATTCTACTATATTTCATTGCTAAATTATAATTAAAATATTACTTTATTATCTTCCATCATAAATTCTGTGTTTGATTAAATTAAAAAATTATTATTTTATTACTATCCTTGTAATTTTTGCTACTAAATACTAATTAAAAATATTATTTATTATAATTCATTGCAAAATCTGTTGGTAAATAAAAACTAAAAATTTTAAAAATATATATTACAAATTATATAAAAAAAATTAAAAAATTAAAACTGCAAATATTTTTTACATTTTTAAAATTTTTAATTTTTTTTATTTACATATCCAGTCTTTGAGTAGTTTCGTTGAGCAGCGAGCTACTTAAAGCTTACTACACTTATTTTTAACCGATGTGTATGGTTTGAGAACAATAACCACTTGCTTAGTGAAGAAAGTCGGTTCATTGACATTTTAATTATGCTCTATCATTGGAGTTAGTATTTGCTGCTATGACCACAGGGTTCAACCTTGCGAGGTTTCAGAGGCAGTGTTCCGGAAGAAAATTTGAGAAAATGGGGATGAGATAGCCCTTGAAAAATCTGTTGCTGAAACTGGAACTTGGCTGAACTAGGCGATGTGACCCCTCTGCCCATACCGATGACAAAAAGCAAATAGGCATATCACCTGCATATACGACTCCGATCCACAGACACGACATACAGGAGGATAAGTACAATTACAAGCCAAATGCCCCTGATGTCCACACCGAAAGCACCCCGTACTCCCCGTACTCGACATAGAAGATCCTGAAGAGTTCGAGAAAGTAGGTTGAGACCACCTGTGAGAAAAAGGAGAAAAGTAGCCCCACAACCTCTTCTTACCACTGCCTCAGCTACCGCTAACAAAAGGACCAATGCTACTACTACTGCCACCACGACCACTACGCATGCCCAAACCCATATCCAAGCCCTAATTAGAATGCGAATGAGAATCAGAGGGTCGGCCCGAATGTCTAGTGGACTAAGATATCAAATGGGAACCTTCGCCTGCTGCTTGGTTTCCAAACCGTGCTCCACTTTCATGGTCGTATCTACATATTCCTTGAAAGTCTTAGGCCACCCCACCATCACATAAGTTTGAATAAAGGGTTGCAACCCGCTATTAAACTTACGGCATTTCATCTTCTCAATCAATACGTTCTCGGGTGTATATCGAGATAAATCCATAAATGATGCTTGATATTCTTGTACCGAAGAACTTCCTTGCATGAGATTCATGAATTACTACTGCTTCCTCTCACGGAGCATATCCGAGAAAAATCCCTCTAGAAATAACTCCCGAAACCCAGCCCAAACGATGCCAACCAATCCATCCACCTCCTCCTTACTTTGCCACCAACAAGCCGCCTTGCCCTCTAAATATAATGGCACCATCGCCATTCGCAAGTCATTCTCATCCATTTGGAGAGATATAAAATCCTCTCCACTTTTGATATATGGTCTTCCGCTTGGATAGCCTCATCTTCTCCCAAAAAAGCCGGCGGATTCATCATTTGGAACATTTTCTGAGCCAAAAATGCCCTTGTCTCTATGCTTGTTCCGCTATCTCTCAGGCCTTGAGCAACCTGATCCAATATCGCCTCCAATGCCCTCAATATTCTGGAGGCTTCCTCCAATTGTGCCCGTAGTTGAACTGGAGGTTGAGGCAATTGAGCCTCTTCCCCAAAGTTCACCAAGCTTTTTTCGATACTAGTCATGTCTTCTAAGTTCGGAATATCTTCCCTCCGCCGAATTTCCACTTCGTATTGCTCCACATTTCTCACACGAGTGTGCCTTTGTGGAATATCTTCAACAATTTCCTCCGCTATATGAACCCCCGCTCGACCACTCCTTCCACAAGTAGTCGTTTTATGCCCTCCACATCCACTGCCAACGCGACCTCCTCTTGCCATTGCTACACTTTAAAACAACAACAATAAATGAAGAAAGTATTAGGCAAGCGAAAATGAGTGATAGTAGTATACAATGCAATTGCCACACATTAAATTCCATGCTAGTGCATGTTAGACTACAACATGAAATAATCCTACGGCGCATAATACACTTTTGATCACCGCTCACTACAAAACTTACCCACAAGCCACCAAGATTTTCATAACCCAGTTAGCTCTGATACCAACCTGTCATGTCCTGAATCCCGCCTAAACCTAGGGATGCGATCCTTATGCAAATAAAGAAGAAGCAAAA
>MKEJ01001968.1:0-18136 GCA_001753735.1 Embelia ribes
ATGGATGTATCAAACTAGTGAATGCTTGTGAGATTGCCTATCCGCCAAATAAGTAAAAAAATCATGTCATGAGCTAGACGAAGTCGAGCCAAAAATGTAAATAAAGGCAATGGTAGACCGAACAAAAAAACTAGCTAAGAGGCCAAAATTGGAACTTGAAAAACAAAGGCACTGGCCAGCCTTAGTTGGGGTCAATTTAAATATGATTCTTATGTATATAAATTTTGAAACACCTACCCATTCGTTTTATAACTGAAAGTCAGCTTGGAAAGCTTAAATTATTGTTAATAAATTTATTTTCATTTATTTTGAAATCTTATCACACCGACACACACTAATAATTCAAAGAGTGATTGACATAAGTGACCCATTGCATTGTTACTTCACATGATAAAAGTTGTTTGAGAAATGCTTTCTTTTTTTTTTCATCATCATGAGTAGCTTATTATTATTCATCATAATTTCAAAGTTATAAATAAAAAATATGAGGATAAAAGAAAAGCAAACAAAAAAAAAAATAATAGTATAACGATTACATCATTGCCATAATGATCGAAATTATGGTTGTGAATTTTACTGCAAATTTAATTTTTAAGGCCGATTTGGATTGTTTCGGCAGAATTTTAAAATCTTGTGCGCAAGACGCGTTCACTGGCCTGACCACCTCTGCCTCACAGGCGACAAGTGATGCAACATCGGAATGCCACGTCAGCTTGACATTCGAGACCAATTGGGTCAATCCCGATCTCCTATTGGTCAATAAACGTCACCTTTCCAAACAAGTGAAACAGAGTAACAAAACACAAGTACGTACGCACTCCCACACTCTCCCAGCCGGAGACCTCCTCCCCACGCTGTCCGCATAAACCGACACGTGTCCATCACCTCCTGCGCGTCGCCTTCTTCGCCCTTAGTCGCGTGTCCCTGTCTCGGATCAAAACCGTTTGCCGCCTCCGAACGATATTTGTTAGAAAAGAAGAAAAATTTTTTTTTAATTAATTAATTATTATTATTATTATTATAAATAAAAAGGGTGTTAATTTCCGTCCCTGGAATTTGGATCTCCTCACCCTTTGACCAAGGGGCCCTCAAACCAAGGATTAATGGGCAATTACTTACATAGTCTATGAATCTATATATTTATGGGCTCCACCTCACCAAGCATTAAATCAAATTATACTGCGTTTGGTATGCAAGCCTAGGGATGGGATGGGATTTTATCCGAACCCAATGAGTCCAACTGCTCTGTTTCGGACTCGACGGTTCTACGAGGTGTACTTGCTCTACGTCTACAAGGTAATGGTACATTTTGGATCAGGAAACTAATCATGTGGATCATATTGGTGACCTTATCCATCAGTAAATAAGCTTACGAGTAGTCTCTTCCAATAACTTGTCTTAATTCACAAACTCTTGAATAAGGATCGAGTATATGTTTTACATTTTTACCATCAGACTTGCACACCCGACACACTAGGGGAAAAATGCTACACCAATTTGAGGAAAAGTAAAATAAAAAATCGGGAAATTATGATCAAAGTTAACTAGTCTCTCGGACTACAACATGCTTGTATACACAAGGCTCAAAGTGTCACAACAGATCTACCAAGAATTTCGCTAAGTACCAAGGTCCGTAACACAACCGATTTTCTGCCGACTTATATATATATATATTTATAGATGCCAATTGTCAACTTTACTCAATTTTCCTTACCATCTTTATTTTTCTCTCATTGAAAATATTTTCAAGTTTTTATAATGATAAATAGTAATCATTGCCGTCTATCCAGACAAAGCCAGTGCAAGAATGAAAGCAATATTCAACAAGAAGTATAAAACAGTACACTTTTGAAACTACAAAGTAGTTTCCATACATAAGACATAAATTAGCCATTTTTTATGTTCAGAATGATAAGTCACACTAGCATTCTCATCGAAACAACATTGTGATTAAAAGAATAAAACTATTTTGAATCGTAAAATTGTTATTATTATGCTGGAAACATCTGGATGCTGGGAATTCGCATGTGTAAACAAATACAAAAGGTTAAACGTTTTTCTTCGTTTCCTTACGTGCACGCCATGTAAAAATGCTTTAATTTGCATTCATAATTTAAAATACGTTGATTTATTGACTTCATTATATTTGTTTGTTTGTAATTGTTGCGAAAAGAATTTTCTAAATGTTCTCGTTGTCCCCTATAATACACATTTAAATTAAAGGTTTGCGATTATCAAACAAAGGCTCACAATAGAAGTGGTTCTCTACATATTTGGCGAGAAAAAACAGCGCCGAAAAAGGAATCGGAAAAGAAAAATATATGAAAATGGGAAACAAAATTTATTATAAATAATATTATGTGTAATTACAAAAACTTAAAATAAAATAGCTCAATGCTATTAAAATAGCACAAGTATTTTAGGAAGGATACTTTTTGGAAACGATTTCCTAAAGAATTGTCCGAAATGAAGAATTTTGGTGTCTAACCGAGTTTTCTCCTAACTTGGTTTTCCAATTTCCTTTGCCTATCAATTGAGAAAATTTAATTGAATGACATTTTAAAAAATTAGAAGCACAATAATCCTACAATCTCCAATATTTTGCATTGATTTCTACATTTGTTAGTTGTACGTAGCAATTAAGGATTACTTTGGTACTGCTTCTAATTTTCTGAATTCACTTCTCAAAACTGTTAAAATTTAATTACAAATAAAGAGTAGTCTTAGTTTTTGGTAAAGCAAAAATTAATTTTTTTGAGGAGTGATTCGTGTTTGGCAAAGTGATTTTTATTTTAAAAAAAAACAAAATTAAATGTACAATGGTAGTGTAATAAATAATTTTGAGATCACTCTTGCTATAGATGTTCTAGAAGTAATTCCAAACTGGATAGTATAAGTTTGTTACGATGTTTCAAAAAAAAATTATTATTAAATTTATCACAATTATATATTTTTTTCAAGTTTCAACCACAATTGGTAGTTGGCCCTTATTGGTTGACGTGGTCCCCATTCGCTCCCTTATTTTACTCTCCATTTGTTTTTATTAATTGTATATTTTCTATTGACCAAATTATACAGATGATTACTATAGTTTGGCCTAAATTTTTATTTGGTCCCTATAGTTTCAATTGAAATGTTAACTTTCACCTGTTGTTGAGAGAATGATGAATTTGGTCCCTGTTTTTTAAATAGATTATAGATTCGTTATTTGTTGTAGTAATTTTTGTATTCTAAAAATCACTATCATGGTTATATTAGGAAATAGTACCACCATAAATTAGGATCACCTTTTGCCTACCATGGTGACCAAATCTGCCAATTTTTTTTAATAACTCGGGGATTATTAGTTTTACCATATAAAGCGCCAAATAGAATTTTTATTGAAATGGGATGAGGGCTATTTTTGTAACTAACCCTTTTTTATCGGACCGGGGGTGCTACCCGTGGTCTAATATGCAGTCCTTTAATTTTATATGGGATCCATATATTTATTTCCGGCTTAATTCAAATCTACCTCGGTCCTAAGTAACATTAACGTGGGGTCCTCTCCCCAGCCTAAATTAAAAACTATTCTTGAAAAAGAATAGTATTAATTAATAATTAAACTCCATCTTAGTTGACCAATTCGTCTCAAAAGAATGAGCACTATTTATTTATCTACGAGCCGAGGAAAGCCGTGCCAAATTTGTTTATTTTACGAAGGCAATAAAATTATTCATTTGCTTGCTCACACAATTTTATTTCCACTTTATCACGTATAGATTAATTCAAATGCTCGTAAATTGCGATCTATACCCTTTATATCTTCATAACTAGCTCAAAAAACTCAGGAAAAGGATACAAGGGTTCAAGATACTGAGACAAAATACATGCGTAGTATACAAATCATATCTTTGATACTGTAATTTTTAAAAAATAACAATGTACTAGCTAACATAAGAAAGAAACTTTATTAGTATTAATCTTTTCTCAATCTTATTAACAAAATCCACATTAAGATCTTAAGGTTTACTTGCATGTTCGGTGTTTGAGAAAATATTTAAATCGAACGAGACTCGAAAGGTAAGGTGCATGAGTTAATTTTTAGAAAAGTAAAAAATTATGCGGATAAAATTTCAATTGATTTTCGGAAAGGAGATACAAAATGTCAGAAAATATTACCAAAAGGAATTTAAGTAATTAGTTTCCTATCAAAGGAGCTGTTGGGCCGGGATGATCAGCAGTTCCTACCTGGCATACCTGGACCGTTTATTTTAAAATAGGCAGTTGAAATTAAATCAATTTTTTTCCAATTAAATTCTGTAGGAGAAATGTTCTTTAATTTGAACCATACATTTAAAAATAAACAAACCAGATGAGTCGAATGGGAACTGCCCATCACCCCCAACCAGTCCGCCTGTTTCTATCCATTAATTTCTATAAAATGTGGGTTTCGGGGCCTATTGTAGTTTTTCTCATATTTGATTACTATAAGTTAATTTAGTTGTGATTGTAGGTTTATTCAGATCTGACTGTAGATTTTGTACAACTAACATAACTAGAGGAAATTTTGGAACATACATTACAAAATGAAAAAACCTGTACAACTAACCCATTACTATAAGTTAATATGGTCCATTATTACTATTATCATTGTTATTATACTACAATTATTACCACAGAAGAAGATGGTTTGTTTGACTGCTTTTAATCGCAAATTTATTTATTTATTTATTTTTGCTAAGAGTTAGTTGCATTTAATAGAGTTGGAAAACAATTCAACCAAACAAACCGGATGCCTCTTAATACAATTCAATGGCCAAAATTACAATCACAACATCCCCTAGTTTTTTTTTACTACGTTCAAGTTATCCCCATGAGATTTTGATAATAACAATGAGATGTGAAATCCACGTGATCACAAACCGTACGGGTCACTCCCCAAGCACCAAGCGAATTCTACCGATCTCCGCCATACCCCCAGTAGCACGACGCTAATCCCACTGTTAAAATAAGAATTTTATGCAACATGTTGAGAATCCGCGACATAGGCACTAAGAAGTGCAAATAATTATACTAAAAAATAGATGAGAAATTTTACTCTTCACGGGCCACCTAAAATGCCATCGGATCTCTCATTTCATTTAGTCTACCCCAATTTGTTGGAAATTTTAATACTTTGATGATGCATGCAAAATTTTTTGTGCTTGAATGAAATTACCCTCGGGTGCAATGGAAAGAACTTAGGTATGTACATGATAAAATATATACACCAAAAAGATACAAGATTTGGCAAAAGCAACACCAACGTGTATAAAATGTAATTTGCTGGAGATTCCAACGGCCAATTAGTTTTGAAATTTTCCTCTTTTTTCTTTCTCCCGAAGTTCTCCAAAGTCCCCCCAAAAAATGGTGGTCAACAAAAAAAAAAGTGAAGGCTAAAAGTTTTTGAATTTCCACAACTTGCGTACCATGTTAGGAAAAAATTCAAATAAAATATGGGCTTTCGGATAAATCGAGAATTCTCGTGAATATATATATATATATATATATAGACACACACGTCTCCACCAGAATTTAACTAATCAAAAGTTGGTACTTTTCCAGTCCAACGTGTCTCCCCCCTACACGGTTTCTAATACAGATTACAAACCACAAAAGCACAGTTTCATTTTTATTTAGGGCAAAATTACAGTTTGTTCCCATGAAGTATACTTGATAACTTCAATTTGCCCCCAGACTTTCTTGAAATTACATCTGACCTTTAAAGTTTGGTAAAATGACTATTCTACCTTCGCTGAAATCAAAAGGTACAAAGGAGTGGAAAATTTTTCACCGTCTTTATCCTCACGTTTCCTACACAGTCAATACATTGGCAAATTGAAATCAACATACAACCAGATAGGAAATTAAAAGCTGAAATGCAAGAATCTTTATTCAGATTAATGTCACAAAAACCATAATATCTCAAATTAGACTTCTAATTTCATCCAAAAAATCCAATATGAACTGAAAAATGAATTTTGTACCAATCGTGGCCAACTCATAATGAGAAGTAGAACTTCGGCAAACGAGAGCTAAGCTAACTACGAGGTGAAGGATTTGGACGAACCAGGTGCTCCAAACATAGGAATGCCATAATCATTCAAATAGGTGAATTTCACGTAAAAAAATTTCTCCAAGGTCAACTATATAGAGATCATTTGTTTTTTCCTTCCACAGCTTATTGAGTCTCCATGGGAGAGAAGATAGGAGAGACCAGAATTACATGATCCTATCAAATTTGTCAATGGAAGTCATCAAAAACATAATGCCAGCTTCTTTACAGAACATGTATGGTACATGATAATAAATTTACTTATCATATATTACAATTCTGCTAGTACAATATATTGCAACCTTTATACAATATGTTATGACGTAGCATTTTGTTGCATTTATATTCAATATTTTGCAACTATGTTGTAATATATTACAATCTTTGTTCTATTTGTTTCTCTAACGTACCATACAGGGCTTGAATAGAAGTATTTATCAAAAACCATGGGATATGGCGGATTGAAAATTTGAAAGAAAGAGAGAGAAGAGGAGAGAGTGCAATCTTTTCTAAATATTAATTTCAATTTTGAATTGACTAAGGGTATTATTTGGAATATCGCACTTCTTAAATTATTTTGGGTTAAACTTTGGGTCAATTTTGGAGGCAATGTATAGCTGACAATAAATCTAAAGGAGGTAAAATGTAATTTCAGAAATCTCATGGGATAAACCAAAATTGTCAGAAACCTCATGGGGGCAAATTGTAATTTACCATTTTATTCATTACTACTATTTTAACGGTTTTCGTTTCCTTACTCGAGACAACAAATCTGTTTTACCAAGACCACATTGACGCTTGAGTAAATTTTGATTCAATAACTAACAAAAATAGGAGGCACCCATAATTTTAAACTAAAAATAAAGCTAAATTTCCACCCAGTAAAGGCATAAATCAACAAATAAGGTGAATGAAAACAAACAGCTTCAATGTAAACAACTACAGTTCAGTATTTGACCTCCAAACAAAATCATTGTCTACTAGCTAAACATACATAGAAGATGCGCTAACACCATGGACTGACTCAAACAAATGCAATTGCATAAAAAGAGAAACAATAACATGACCAGCATACATACATCAATATTGTGCAGCCACCATGGGAATAGAGTCAGGTTCGCGGCCATGCACTCTCAGGCGATAGATACACGTATGTGCAGGGTTCCCATGATTGGAAGTAAAATCAAGCCTAATTGTATCAACAACAATAGGTGTGTCCAACACGTCAAATGTTTGAGCATGGCTCTTCTCGAGATCATATGTGAACTCAGTCAAAAGAATCATCTTTCCTGTGTCAACTGCTTGATCAGTAATATCATTCTTCTGTAACCACCCGGAGATTCGACAGTCCTTCGGAGCACTTGACCTGTCAAACGCCACACTCTGGACGACACATACAAAAGATAAATTAGTAAGATCTAAACCTCATAGTCCATACAGCGGAAAAGAAAAGAAAAGAAAAAATAATAATAATAATAATATATATATATATATATATATATCAAGCGATTTACTAAATCCAGCTAGTAGTTTATTGTGAATAGCATTAGATTGATATGAATACGACTATAACTATAAACATTCTTAACATTAGAAGCACAAAAACTCAATGATTGTGAATTAGTGTGAATAACTGACAGCATCAGTTCGGAAAGCAAAATCACTTTTGACACATTAACTAAAAATCAATGGCCAAAAGTTATCTAACTTATAGGGTGCATTATAAAGCAGTAGAAAGCACCATCATGCACAGTGGACCAGCAGAGGGCTTCAAGTTTCTAATGAACCACTCAAAGTAGAAGTCTGCATCAAAACAAACAATACTAAGAATTTGCCAGAGAAAAAATATCTTCCAAGCCATGTTTGTCCAATAACATTTCAACACAACTACACAGCTACATGTTACATTCTTCAAAAAATGAAGTTTAACGATAAATCTATGTTCGCCCACAGTTTTCCATAGTTTCATTGCACAACTAAACAGCTCGATATGAATGCGAATAGTACAACTTCAAGATACCAATTGTACAAGTTCAAGAATTCCCCTTAAGACTTAAAACAAAGAATAGCACCGTGCAGTGTAAGATGGTTACCCTAAGGCGTTTTCTGAAAATATGCATTGTTCAGGGGCGGGAACAATATTTGCAAGCAGTAAAGTAATACTATGATTCTTCCTAAGCAAAAGAGAAACATTCTAACTTTGCAGGCATAATATGAGTAAGCTATTGAAGGCAACATCAGAAGCACAGGATGCTTCCGAACAAGGAGAATCATAGTCCGTTTTACTACAAGTACCTAACTGAGTACTCAAACTTTCGGATTAGAGCATGATGTGACATTTACTATATAATAATCATAACAAAAACAAGAAACAAGCAGATATGCTACACATATCACAAAATACCTTATAATAAGGTAAAACGAGATTAATTGTAGCAAGACAAGAGTAAAAGAACAATAAAAAACTGAACCCTGATCCATTCTGGACACAATGAGAACAGTTTCTCTTATAATTTGTTGCTTATCGGCTCTCTTAATCCTCTTTTCATTTCTTGGGACCTATATAATTAGCTATTGCATGAAATGCAGAAAAAAGAAAATAAACATCTCAATCCAATTAAGACAGGAAACCAATTCAATCAAACCTTTTAAAATATTTAAATGACAATTTAAAAACTAAGAACACTTACTGTTAGACCAAAGCTAACCCCAGAGACAACAAACCGTAGAGGCTTCTCATTATAAACCATTCCCACCAACGAGGCCACAAAAGTTACAGAAACAAAAACAAAGGGCATGCCATAGAATTAAAAAATCAATCATTATATATCACTTAACAAGGGCGCAAAAAAATAAGAAATGGACACGGGGGGCATGCTTAGCAACAAGGAATCAATTATTATGCATCATGTTAAGCACAAAAGGTCACAAAATTGCAGAAATAGAAACCAAGGACATGCACAGGAATAACAAACCAATCATTATATGCATCACTTCTCATCTACAAGAGCACAAAAATAGTAGAATAAAAACCCAATGTAATTCACAGAAATAACAGATGAATAAAATTTAACTTCCAAGCAGTAGCACTAAATGAGCAAAAATAGAAAACAACCTTTGCAACATGTTCCAAAGTCACAGCCTCCGGAATAATTGCGGTCCTCAGCTCTATCTGCACAAAACCCGAGCTCCCCTTCAGTGGAAAACACTGCCCGGGCTCCCCAAAACTAGGGGTAAGCATCTTCACCGCATCGACATGAACGCCGTTATTCACCCTATTAAACCATCCGATCCCCCTCCCAACTGCATACTGCTCTGAATGCTTCACCACCACCGCACCGCCCGAGGCCACCGCGTAGTCCACCCTACCCAGCCCATCGGCAGCGTGCCTTTCCAATTCTCTCTCAACTATACCCCTTGCCACTTCTCTCAAGTCATTCAAATCCACATCACCATCACCTCGCTTACTTTTCCTAAATTCTTCCATAAACACATCAAAATCTTCCTTTTTCATCCACTCCCCAACCTTTAACGCGCCCAAAGCTCTCTGCAAACCATCTATATTGCCGTCAAATTTCTTCAATTCCTTCACAAACTCTGCATTATTCTCATCGATTCTCTTGTTCAAATCCATTCTAACCCCATTTAACCCACTTTCGAGCTTCTTATCGACTACCTCGACCTGAACCTGCAGCATTTTTGTCGTTTTCTTCAACAAACCCTCCACATCAGCAATCCTCCTCTCGAACTCACTCCCACTACCAACCGAAAACCCGTCACTACTCGCACTATAAACAAATTTCCTAACCATCTGAACTAAACCAATAAGCACAATCAATAAAAGTAAGTTCTTAGTAATGACACTCACAACGGTAACCCATTTCGGCTTCTCGGGTTTAACTGCCTTGCGGTGGGTCCGGCGGGCGTGCGTCACAGACACCGGTCCCACCCCAGGGGATGGGGGCTTCTTCACTGCAATTTTCGCCCTCTCGAGAACAGCATCGGTACTGATCGAGTGGCTGAGATCCTTTCCGGCGGAGGATGGCGTGGAGGGGTCGTCTGCCGTGGCGGCGGCGGATTTTCTTTCTCCGGGAAGTGCGGAGCGACGCCGAGCCGCCTGATTGGCCGTGATCGAGACTGTAGATGCAGACATTAATCTCAATCAATCTCTCTCTCTCAGATAGATACAGAAATGAAACCCTAACTTTGATTTATAAATCTAAACCCTAATTTGGTAGAGAGGAGCGGTCGAGTGAGAGAGAGAGAGAAGAGAGAGAGAGAGAGAGGACTGAGAAACAGTTGAATTATGTAAATCTGAATCGTCGCTTGAAATTAATTTTGGGATGCTTTGGACGGAACTTTTAATTTGAAATAATTACAGGATTGGTCTCCATAGTTTTATTTTAAGTTCTATGAGGTCCCCATGTTTTAAAACATTGGGGTTGTAGTCCGCAAGATGCCCTGCTCTGCCCAAACAATTAAAGGTACAGAATAAAAGTATTTAGTTAAGTCAGAGACTTTTTTGTTTTAAAATAATAATCAGTACCCCATTAGTGTTTTCCTCTGACAGTTCTGATTGGTTCTGCACACACTGCAAGCCTCAGTCTCTGCACATATTTTAAATTGTTATACTAATAATTCCCTTATTTTTTTTTCGAGAAATCTTCCCATGTTTTTTAATATATACAGAAATGGTCCCTATTATGTGCAGAAAGTAATACTAAATGGTAAAGTGCGAACTTTTTTATATTACTTTAGTGTTACATTAATCCTTTTACACCTTTCGTATTGTTATATTCTCTAAATTTGAGCTCAGCCAGGTTTCCTAATATAAAAAATTTATGAAGGGACCAAAAGTAGTTTGATGATGAGGGATCGATACTCTGGTGATATCGCTTTCAATTCACGGCATGAGAAGACAAATTCAATTCATGATATTGAGAAAATCTAATGCTTAGGTATTTTATTATACTTCATTCTACAATTCAAATACAAAGGAGTTACAGTTTTTTATAAGCTGAACTTAGAACAGTAATACTTAAAGCCTCATTATTATTGGCTGTTACATAATAAAATATTAAATAACAAATAAATACTTGTTTTTTTAATCGCGGAAATGTATCCGTTGTTTCACACTATCAACCATCATTGCTAATAAACCTTCTAGAACCTATGTATTCCAGACCTTTTATCAGTGTTCCATCATTCTTTATCCCTTAAACCGAACCTTGTCCTAGAAGTTCAAGCGAGGAATCTTTCGCCACCCTTTAGATCTAAAGTATCTTTTGAATTTGGGTATCCGCCCAAATATCCGTTCCCAAAATAGTATATATCTCTTATTTTTGCGCATATAACTTTGATAATTTTCTTGACATTGTGCATCACCAAGCCCAGAAAATGAGACGAATTGTATGCCCAAATTATGCTTATGATCATGATCCAAATAAGGATCAATTGCTGTTAGTTACTGGTAAAAAAATTTACTTGAAACTCCACATCACTTTCAGACCCAAGAAAAGTCCTAGAACCAAAACATGCCTTTTCCATGATTCCATTAACAACTATTTTTTGTTTAATATTTTCGATGTAATCATATACGAAGCTATCATCACATGAACAATCATCTAAACACTTATCATACCTAGTCGAACGATCCTAAATTATTATCGATGCATCTTCATTTATTTGAACGGAACTTCCATTCCATGTACATACCTCAAAATCGAAATCCAAATTAGATGTAAATTTATAGATTCTAAAATCTGAATCCGAGGTGTGGGAAAAAGCTAGATCCGGAATAAAATCCACACCTATTTTTTTCTCCACATCTTTTCCTTCTCTTTTTTTGGGAAAATCATCAAGCATCTCAGCAGCATACTCATGAAACATTTTCTCGTTTCTCTTTGTTGTTTATTTTTCATACTCGTGATGAATTTTTCGATGGTGACGAAAATTATCATGGCGTCCGTTATGGTGGTGTCAGTTATGGTGGTGGCGGTGGTGTTCGGATACAATTTGCGTCAAGGCTGATGTAACTTGTTTTGTAACTTCCGAACAGAGCTTTTGAGGTGCTGAAAGGATTCCTCCAACTGTTCAAAATGGAGATCGTCGCGATCATCCATCTCCAAAGGAAGAAGATGAGCCAACTCGCATCGCTCAGTGTTGAATATGTTGCACCAACAAGCCCAAATGGATCGAATTGCTCTAATACTACTGATGAAACACCGATCCTGAATGAAATATCGATGGTTCGGTAATACCGCTCTCAACTCATAATGTGAGAAGACCAACCTAACTCATGGTGATGAAAAAACCCAAAACTCAAGTGTTTTATTGTATTTACTTTATGATTCAAATACAAAGGAATTACAAGCTTTTATAGGTTGAACTTGCAATGGTAACACTTAACGCCTCATTATTCTTGGCCATTACATAATAAGACATTAAATAATAAATAAATACTAGTTTTGTAACTGCCAAAACGTATCCCTTATTTCATGTCCTCAATCATAACCTGTGTAATACGGACCTTTTGCCCAGATTCCATCATAGTTATTCGAGTCGTCCTCAACTATAACCCGTATAATCTGGACCTCTTACCCATATTCCATCATACTTATTCCGGCCGAATAAATTTCGGTACCCGGTTCCTCGGTAGGATAAATATGATATGTTTGTCATGAGCAATCGAGACACATGCATCAAATTTACAATTAACTATTGAGATCTAAGTCATATAATCCTTCATCGACGGTTAGGGTAACACTTCCACTCTCTCTTAAAAGGATATGAGTTCATCGACAAGTGTGACACTCTTACACTTCTGCTTTTGTTTCCGCATCACGATTTGGTAACTTAGCGTGAGATGCTTCAATCTCCAGAATGAAAATGGTATTACCTGATTTCTAAATCCGAATTAATTTCAAATGCTTATATGTAATACGCCGAATAATCTTAACATTGAGGCTTATTTCGTCTATAAACTCCATAGTTCCTTTTTTTCAATTTTATCTAGATAGTTATCACAGATGATTGATGATTGTTGAATAGGGGGAAAAAAAACATTGACAAAATAAAAAGAAAGTCACCATGTAATTTTACAAATCCTCTCAAGTCATTTTACTGTTCAATGTGTTGTATTACAGCGATCTTTCCAGCAGCAAGAAAGTAGGAAAATCTTATATTTGAAAGATTGAAATAAAAGTACATTCTAAATCGAGAAAAAGTCCGATACAATGGTGGTATAAAAATTGGTACATGAGTGGAGGTTAATATCTTGGCACATATGCACGTGTAATGATTATTTGGTTAATTCTTTACTACTTCATACTTTTTCTCAATTTATTTTAGATGCAAAGCTATTTACAACTACTAATCCTACCAGAGGAACTAATAAAATGTCATTTTACCAAAGAAACTAATATAAATTGTCATTTTAACGTATTGCAGATTTCAATGACGTTAAATACTTGAAATTAAACTGAGAAAGCCAATCACGTTAAAAAAATTGCAGATTTTAGCCTTGAATTTTACAGGATGATATTGCAGATTTGAATTTTACTGGATAAAAAAGCCTTAAAAAAGCGAGGCTGTGAAAATAAAGAAAACAAAGGATGAAAAGATTTCATCGAAATTAAATACTTGAAATAAACATCACAAGATGCATCTAATTGACTGGCTGTACATCTGTTAGGTTTGTCCTGCACTTCTAAAGCTAATCATCTGATCAATAACTTAATTTAGCACCTAGTTTGCCTTAGTAATACACACAGTAAAAAGAGATGGACCATGTCTAACAAAAGAACATAGAGCTACGAACATTTTCATGCAGCGTGGGGAGCTCGGGAACTGGGATAGCACTTGGTGTGGTCAACCCACCATGGCTTGATGATGTGTCTGACATTTCCTCGAACTTGATAAACTGTGACACCTGAGCAGCAGCCAAGTGCGCATAGCAAATAGGGGCAACTGCATAGAAACAACGTCATCAAATCTCAGTTGGCATTCGGAGAGGAAAAGTAAAATCCAAAGAGTTGACAACAAGAGATCATGGTCAGACCATTATCCGTTTTTCAAACCATTCATCTCATGTTCAGTAAGATTTGAAAACCGACATGATGGGGCTATGTCTCCTCAAAAACCGGTTCTCTTTCACAAAGCCTAGTATTCCTAACGTCTTCACGTAAATATGCATAAGCATCAAATGTTAAAATCATGAAAACTATGAGCTGAAATTTTTGGCTCAATCAGAAAAACAGTATCAGCATAAAATGGCAATCTATGTACAAATATTTAAGAGAAGGCCAGAACAACAAAGCAAAAAAATAGAGACATTCTTACCTACTGAAACAGCTGTAGTGCTCTTCTGGTACCTGCAGAATTCAAGGTATTCAAGAAGTTAAACCACCCGCTGAAAGTATCGGAATCATCATAATATGAATGCTACACTTGCCATGAATTGAACTGATGAAGCCTTTCACAAGGAGTATACAAGAAAGGATTTTTTACAACTTTCGACCTGATATTGTACACGTTCATTTCCCAAGAAATTGATCATAAGTTTTGAACTTACACATAAGACAAAGAATGCACAAGCTCCTGCAGATCATCAGCGGAAAACCCTAGCTCATCATGAAGCACATGGTAGTGAGTCGGCCTCGTGGTACCCTGTGAACATAAGCAAGCAAAAATTGAAGTACATAGAGCCTAGCAATTAATAACTTTGAATTACTAATAATAAGAAAAACTGAAACTAAAACTGAATATATAAATAGTAAAATAAGGGGAAGAAGATTTCTTCAACACTTACAATCATCCCTGCATGAGCACAGAGGTAGAAGTCATTGTTTTGAGGATGGCATACATTAGTGTCGATGACTGTGCCTACATAAATACGGAAAAAAGGTGTAACAGTGTAAGGAAATAGTCGAATAGATGTGATGATTTTATGTTACAAAGGTAAATGAATTACCAGGGGGAACATTGTCTGGGGAATTAGTCTGAAAGAACTTAGTATGATGGTTTTTTTGAGCAACTATCAACACGAACTTTGGGTTCCACTTTTCATCCAGGAATTTGCATGCCTATATATCATATTGTGAAAAATAAGTATATTATTCTGAAAGCATTTACTAAATTAGAAATTGAAGATGCAGAAAATTATAATTGTATTGTAACCTCAATAATCTGATCAAACTCAATATTCAGGACTTGAGTAAACTGGGACTCGCTGACTCCGTCCCTGAGCAGCAAAATAAGGCAAGTTATTTCACGTGGCATGCATTAGCTGGAAATAGAACTATATATTAGGTTAGAAAACATATAATCAAATACAAAAAGACAAGCAAAAAGACAAACCTTTACAGAGTTTTGCAAATATAAATGGAAGTACTTCATATCAAACTCTTGATGAAGTGAAATGGAAACGAATTTATACTGAAAAGACACAAACTAGAAAACAAAGCCATGTAAATGAAGAGCATATGGAACTAAGGCTTTGACTCTACTTATCTATCAAAAGTTAGGAAATGTGTTAAAATTTGGGTTTTCCGAGACTGAATTTCTGTTGGCACTCACATGAACTACTTAAGCAAATGATTCCATTTTTTAAATCCTTTAAGAAAAACAAAGATTTGACATCCTGATGTATAAGTTGCACCTTAATTCTACTCAAAGGTCCAAGTTCCACACTTAGGAATTCGTTTACATTTTTAATTCTACGGTTCTATTCACTATCCATTTATTCATTGTAGCTTAACTCTGCTCTTTTCTTGAAGCTATGTTTACATTTTACTTTTTGGGTCCAAGCAACTCAAACATGTATATATAGTTTTACTATTTGGGTCCAAACAACACAAACATGTATATATACAGAAGAACGGATAAACACTAGAAATCTGGAGATCACAGTAAAATATTTTATTTGTCATAAGAAGTAAAATATGAGGAGAACGAGAATCCAAAAATTGGTGAAAGGAAATGTATTCAGAACCTGAATATGATGATCTGGTCTGGTTTCCTGCTCCCTGAACTAATATAGAAATCCACCAACAGTTCCCTGTAAATGGGAACGAACCAAATGTTACAAGTATATGTAGCTTCATGACTTGGAAAGCTATTCTTAAAAACTCATAGGGGAGTCATTAATCCTACCTCATGATGCCATTATCAACAGTAGCACCGGGGGTACTGCTGGACACAGGCTTGAAAAGTGACGCTATCATCTCCACCTTTGGTGTCTGGGTTCGAACTGAAGCTCTATACTTGGAGATGAATGGCCACTGCCTGGAACCTACCACCTATAAATAGATGACATACAGAGAAAATCAATCCAAAACTTGACTAATCAATGTGTAATGGAAACTATTGATAAAATGTAGCGTGTAGTATATATTACAGCAGCTATCGAAGGGACATCTGAGCGCCCGGGAGAACCATGGGAAACATCCATTCCCACAATCATCGTTGGTACTCTTGACACAAGAGGTATGGAAGGAGAATGCTCAATGGCTAGCAAAGAGTTCAGACCACCCAGCTGCAATGAAACAAAAACAACAAAACCAAATCAACACAACAAACGTGTATAGATACTTTCCAGAAATAATGACGATAAAAGTATCAAATTCTTGCTAGTTAACCTTGGCATTGATTTTCAGCAAGACATTTGTCAGATACTGGTCATTTACTCTTGTTGGAGCTATGCACTGGGTAACTATTCCCATATCTGTGAGGTTTTTCTTCTTCCAAGGACCTTTATAAAATTTTGGAGATCAAAGTCGTACTCATGTCATAAAATATACACGAATGAAAACATGTCATGACAGAAGAACGAGAAAATCTACCATAGATGTCAGAGTTTTTCTTCTCTGGGAGAATACAAAGAAGGAATTGGGGTGGCCCAGGAAGTTTTGACTTAAGGAGGTCAAACATCTTCTCTACCCTCACAGGAGCAGGGCTACGCCTGTTCTGGGGACTCTCTTCGAATACATCAAACGGTGGGGCCATGGACTATACAAAGAAAAGACTAATAAGAAAAACATCTAATTATTTCAGCAGTTGAAAGAAACGGACTAAATACTCACTATTCCCTTCATTTCAGCACACTTCACTATGTCTCTGCACAGCCCACGTATGTCGCAGCGGGCAGAGAAATTAATCAATGCCCAGCACTCAATATTTGCTGGTTCTACAAGTTTCTGCTCAATGGTAAAACCCATTATTATCAAGAAAGGCAGTTAAAAAGTATAATTAAGCAGCAGTCAACGTCACGAGAAAATGAAACCACCTTGTTGTTGAAGTTCCATCGACCATTGCAAGCTATAATGTCAGCTCCATTACCCACTTTCAACTGTATGGTCAAAAAGTTGGTCAGGACATGCATCAAGATAAAGTCAGTTGGCCAAACAAGTAAATTCGCAAGCTCCAGATTTGTGAAAGCAACATTCTTAACAGAAGTTATGTGAGACAACAAGGCCTTTCTAATTTTTCCATGGTATAAATATTACCTTGGGCACTGTCAAAACCCGGCCTTCAACTTCAGTGAACTTGGTGCTAATTGAAATTCCAGAAGAACGAATAAGAGGATCAGCATCATAATTGTTCTTCTTTAGTGCCTACAAGAATTGAAAATTAGCAACTTGGACATATAAGCACCCTACTGCAGTATTTAAAGTAATAGAACTAACCTCCGATAACACCATCATTCTTTCCTTGGGCTTTTGTCGAGATTTTTCCACCAGTGAAGCTCTTTGAAGGTTAGATAACGATTTCGTGTATCTTTGCAAGGAAATCAACTCACAAAGCTGTAAAACAAACCAAACTATATTCATCATAGATATTTTGAAAAAATAGATAAGTTCGAAGAATTTCTCATCTGTACTGAACTATAATCATCGAAGTGACTTTGAAAAAACATAGAGACGTTTGAAGATTTTCGTTTTCTGTTCATTACCTCAACAGGAATAAAGACCGGGCGCTTGGGCTTTCCAACATTTATGCATGGTAATTCAGCAGAATATTGTAACTGGATATGTCGCCGGTTTACAAAATAGTCATAGACTG
>MKEJ01001970.1:0-15722 GCA_001753735.1 Embelia ribes
ATTAAATATTTTAAATTTCAACAAAAAATATATATACAAATTACCTAAATAACCTTCATTAAATGTTTGTATTTTGTGGAATGGTTATGATATTTAATTAAAATAAGATTGGTAGAATTGGAAATAGAATAATAAATGTATTATTAATTTTTTGAAGTAATACTTATTTTAAAATAAAAAAAAATCTCTCAAACAATATTTATTATTTTGAAATGGATGAAGTAATCAATATTAGCATAATAATTATACAAAAATGAACAGACAACGGTGCAGTGTTTTGGTCCAATTCTCCTATAGTTTGAAGAAAACTATCTTGACCTCATGCTCTCGCGGGTTGCAAATGAGACGATCGGAGACGATCGGAGCCGAGTCAGCCTGAAATCTCGAATCATTAATCATTTCAAATGATTTACTCAGGCTCAACTTGTTTACTTAACGAGTTTTATTTTCATGTTCAGGCTCAACACGTACAAGCCTGAACTAGTTCATGAGCTTTTTGATTCTTATTTATATATATATATATATATGAATCAAAAGAGCCCGGATCTTTAACAAGCCGAATCGATGATTCAAAAATGAAGAAACCCAAATTTGTTCACAAATGACTCAATTCATTTCCAATCCTATATATCTCAAATTATAATTCGCCAAAACATGCAAATACTTTGCCGATTACCATCTGCCTACAGTTATTTTCTCGTTTCATTGGTTTTGAAACTAAAAAAAATTGAAAAGTTTGAAATCACTTCAAAGTTATTTTCATTTTCGAACCAAAAAAGTAAAAAACTGCGACAAACAAAAGGACTTATTGGAAGTTCCTTCTTTGTGCTATCCAATACAAAACTATCCGAAGCGCATTCCTGCCGTGCAACTGCTTTCAAAATGAAAAATAATGGAAAGCAGTTTTAGAAACTTCCCCATTCCAGCCTAATAAGTAATAACCCTTTCCAAAAGCAGAATATACTTCCTAGAAACATATGCCATATGAGTAATAATCCATTACAAAGAGAATGGAAAAATATCAGAATTATTAGGCCCCATTTGTAGTGGTAAAACAAGCAAAATATAAAAACAAAAAACACGAGATAGAAATTTCCTTGCATAACAAAAGATAGGCCATCATAGTACTTCATTTGCACACGAAGCTTGAAAACTCCAGAAAAAAGAAACAATTTAATTAAAGATGCAAAAATAAGGCCACTCTACCTTCACTCGCTTAAGAATATCGCTGTCGGGTTTCCTGGGGAAGGTGGGTTCTGATTCAGAAGAGATACATGTGAACCAGCCTTCTGAATGTCATCGGGATCATTTGCCCACAAAATCTCGACTCTCTCCAACCCAAGCTGTCTGTTTACCAATTCCGAGTTCTCCTCTAAAACCTCCTTCTCACCAAAGGGCAACCTTAAATCCAAGGCTTGAAACCCAACAGCAGCCACCTCATCCTTCTTAAACCTCAAAAAGGGCATACACAGCTTCAATATTTGCTTAAAGTTGGCTTCTTGACCAAGTGGGCTATTCTGCAGTGCTGCCACAATCTCTTGGTCGGGTGCAAAAGTGCCGGTTACAGAGTCGAACTTGCTCCTTAGTATATTCAAGCATTCCATTTTCCACCCATCATATTGCTCATTCACAAATATAAGCCCTACCATGGGTTTGCTCTGAAAAGTTGAGACATTTACTTTACCTTTCTTACCCCCAGAAATTTGTTTCTGAAGGAGCTTCCTCATTGAAACAATAGTATCTTGCAAGTACTTGTTCGCCTTTCTCAGGGTTAGATCGGGTAATTCACCTTCGGGCCAACCTGCCTTGATAACGAACCCATCTTTCTTCAAAAGATCTCTCCACACGTATTCAGCATAATGTGGGCAAATAGGGGTTATAAGCCTCGTTTGGACATCCATAAACCGCCACATCAAGCCGCGGTTCATTCCCGCCGAGCCACAAGAGAATCTGTACTCATCTCGAGCAGCTTGCAAATCATAGAACCCAGTTTTAAGGCCTTCTCTGAACAGGTACTCACCATAATTTTTCTCCGTCATTTTCACAGCAAAGTTTATCTCGTTAGCAAATACACGATCAGCATAAGTGGAAGGTGGTCCCGTCCGTAGTGATGACTCGGCAGAAATAATTTCTTGCATCCAGGCTATTTCTTTCGTGAGCCTTAATATTGCTGCATTAGCTGTTTCGAACACAAAATTAGCATCGTCCATACCATCACCTGCATCGGCAAGTGAGAATCTAGTGGCATCAGCCGAGAACTCCGTGATAGCTTGTCTTAGAGTCCTGAAATTTCCTGTGGACTTGGACATTTTCTCGGAGTTTAACATAATGTGCCCATTGCATCTGAAGCCTCTAGGCCAATGGTGCTTTGGTAGAAGAGCTGCGTGGTTATAGATACAGAAAGTGAGATGGTTCTGTATCAGATCTTTGCCTGAAAGGAAGAAAAAATTGACATTAAAATTTCAAGAGAGGGATGTTAAAGGTATATTCTTTTCACAAACTAGCAGACTAACTCAGTTGTTTCCACAAGCTAAAAAAATAAAAAAATTAATCTCATAAATGATAGTAACTCTAAACCAACAATGAGTACAATTAATTTAATGTAATAAATGAGCCAGAATCTTGGCACAACATGATTCATCCATGCTTTTTAATGGTTCAAGATCTCGGCCAAAGTAGTGAGCACAATGAAAACGAACCATCTTAAGGGCAGAAACGATTCAATTTCTTTGACACAATCCAATCGAGGACTAGCGTAATCGTGTTTCGTCACATTAGAGATCGTGATGATCACTTATCAGAATGATCAAACTATAAGCCCGAGCTTCTCGTCATCAATGGACTGTGCTTTCCAAAAAAAAAAAAGGCAAAATAGAGCCTAGCATATTAAAAAGAGCAAGAAAACTAATATTTCTCAGTGGTAAATCAAACATTATAAAAAAAAGCACTACACGATTATGCTTTCTTCACGGTAATTATTAGCATAGTTGTATACATAGTTACAAGACATACATGCATCATTAAAACACATTTTTTGTGCATTAATCATTAAATAACTGATCTTCAGCCCTAAGAAATATTGCAAATATAGATTTTTGTTCTACAATCTAACCATAAGAGTTTGTGCCCCCCCTATGCCTCAAAACCGGAAGAAGGGTCGACCCTTCCTCTATATTGTAATCCACAAAGGTTCGCTCATCTTCAAATTGTTTCCTAACCAAAATTAACATTTGTTGATCACATGGGATGCCCACCTTGTCTTGATATGTACACACAAGTTTATGCATTCATAGTTAAAGAAGAATATGTAGATTTTTCTTGCCCCACCTACATATATATGAATTAAAATTAAATTTATATCAAATAGTGAAAGAAGTATCTTAAATAAAGTGAGAAGTTTTTATCCAAAATTTCCTTAAAGATGATTCTTTGTTCTCCACTCTCTGTTATATTCATGAGTCGCAGTGTTATTTTACAAGTTATCCTAACTTATCCATTCAAAAAGTCGATTCTACCCACCAATTGCGCCCCCAGTTAATGACCAACAACTTGGTCAGGTTCTAGGTAAACCGGTAATTCTAAACAACAGGTATAATTTGGTTAAAACTAAAAGTAAAATTAAGCAAACTAAATAATAAAATAGTTCATAAGCCAAATAACATGAAGTTAAATCCAATGTTCACCATAATCAAAGACTTATAAACTGAGGCAGACAATATATAGATAACCACTAATTATAGCCAAAAAAATATCACAAACAACTAAATACAAAAGCATAGAAATTTATTATATTCTCAAATTACCCATGAAAAAAAAACAAAAAACTTTATCTTCTTGAACTAATTAACAGAGGTTATCATCAGAATCAAAAAGTCCAAATCACCAATGACTTAGTATGAATGCATAAAAAGCTCTATTTAACTTTAAATTATCAACACAAATACAAGCTTCATGTTATACAAATTGAAGCCAACAACAAACAGATAACCATTATTTATCTCCACAATAAGACATCTTAAATCATCAAACTTTAATATGAATTCATATCAAGTTCTACTGAATTGTAAATTACCCATCAAAATACAAGCTTTATGCTTTGTATTATAAAGCAGTTAACAAATAGAAAACACTATTTATCACCAGGAAAAATAAACCCTAAATCACAATGAAGTTAAAGTTTTATTAATGTCTTAATAACTTAGTATGCGAAAGCATAATAAGTTTTATTGAATCCTAAACAAATACAAAGCTTTGTGTTGCACAACCTGAAACAAGAAGAAAATCACCACACTTATATCACCACAATAAAAAAACAAATAAATCACAAACAGGCGAGTATAAACGCATAACAAGTTCTAAAGTGTTCTTAATTACCTACGACAAAACACAAGCTTTGTGTTTATACACTAATTATAATCAAGGCACATGACAAACAGATAAGTACTCTCAATTATCAAAAATTGAAAAAAAAAAATCACAAATAGCTGAGTTTGAATTCATAACAATTTCAATTTAATTCTAAATTATCAACAAAAATGCAAGCTTTATGTTTGTACCATGCTCTAGTTGCTTGGCAGAACTGCTGCATAGCTTGAACTTTTGAGAGAGAAAGCTTGGCAAGATATATAATCGGGGTTTCAGTATGTACATGCATATATATGCATAATTTAGTTATAATAGGGACGAGTTAATTCAGTGAATCTGTTACCCAATCTTCCAATTGAGATGTGACCAGACAAAGATACCGACGAAAAGATTTATCTCTTATTTCTGGGCTTGAGTGCTGCATTGTGAGAGAGATAAATGCTTTACACGTACTAACAAGAACCAAGGGATATGTTATAGTATTTACCATTAACCCTATGGGTCTCTAAAAAATCTTTTCAAGAGAGTAGGGCTTTGTTAGTTAAAAGTGCAAGGATGTCATAGGTATATTCTTTTCAGAATTTAAGCCGTATAGGAGACGAACAAGTACAAAAGAACTAAGAATTTTGACCACTAATTTCCCTGAGAAAAAGTAGGGTGGTGTAGCATTAACAGTGTATAAAACCAGGAACACCTTAAAGAGATAGACGATGTAAAGCTGATAGCATAAGAACCAATAATCCACCCAGGAAAAAGGGAATAAACAAAAGTAGAAGAAAACCCACCAGAAAAGAAAAGAAAACTCATACCTGAAACTCGAAGATCAAAAGGATACCAATATTCGAATTCCTGTTTCATCTTATTAAGAATGGGAGAAGATATCACCGATGATTGAGGGTAAGGACCACCACAGAACACGAAATCCCAGACCTCATCAGTGAGCTGCTCTGGCTTAACAGAAGTATCACTACCATACATATCACCATTTTGGAACATGTGGCAAACTGTATAATAAGCCATGTATAGGGTTGAATCAGACAAAGACTCCACAAGGAACTCCTCGTCCCACGGAATGCGAGTACCAAGCCCGAAATTACGAGAACATGCCCACTGATTTAACCAGCTCAACGTATGCTCAAAGCCATGACGTGTCTCATCGGAAAAGAGATTCATACTAGCCAAACAGTCCTCTGCCTCTTTCCTCCAACTTGGTTCTCCATAGGTGATGTACCACTGATCAGTCAAAGCCACCACACACTCATCCCCAGATCTCGACATGACCTTCTTCTCAGGCTCACTGTAAATCACAGCTTCTCCATTCTCTATAAGCTTGTTCTTTATCAAATTCTTTGCATCTTGTACCTTCATCCCAGCATATTCTCCAGCAATCATGGTCCCCTCATAAAACCCACCTTTGTATACCTTTTTCTTAGCCTCCTCAAGCTTCTGCTTATCATTCGGTGTTTTGATCTTCATGTCCAAGCAAACCTTCTCAGCGGGTTTATCTCCAAATTCGGGAGTGTTGATGATTGGAATGATATCAAAAGGCACTATCCACTCATCCTTCAAACCTAACTTGGCCCTATAAGCCGGTTTAGACTTCAACTCAAAAAGGGTCATAAAATCATCGGGTGAGTCGCTAGGAACACTAGTCACAATCCCAGTGCCCTTATCAGTGAGAATCGAGAACATGGGAAGAGAATAAATAACATCATTGAAAGCTAAAGGAGATTTTAAAGGCAGACCAATTAAATCGCTACCAGTTAGCTCAACCAAACAAGTAGGTTTATCTGGGACCCGGGAAAGTTTCTGGTATGCAAGATTAAGAGCCGACCTCTCAGTAAGGATAAAAACATCAATTTCATTGATCTCAAATGCTCCATACTTCCCCTCGGGTAAAATCCACGCATTTGTTTGGCCATACATAGTCTCGGGTCTCAAAGTCGCAGCAGCAAGGTACACTTTCTTGTCCTTTAGAGCACTCAATTTTGGAGGAAGAGGTGGAATAACTTCCATTTTAATTAAAGTATATTCTTGAGGGATAACCCCCTCCCCAGAAGCTCGATCATGATCAGCACAAGGTTGCCCATCTAACGGGGAAAAGATAGTGTATCTTAAGTCCTTAACAATTTTACCCATATTCTTTAACTTCCTCATTTGCCATCGAACGAATGAATCAAAGAATGGGTTCATATCTGTAGTGATAAAAGTACGTCTCCAATCACAACCTAGGCCAAAAGCTTTAAGATCTTCAACAGCTAGAGGTGGAAAATAACTTAGCCAGAAATATGGGTCCTGGAACTTGGAAATCTCTTCATCGGACAAGCCATAGCTCTGCATAATCTCCCATTGGTACTTGTCCCCACCAGCCTTTGCCACTGCTTTAGATTTTTTACCCTTGAATTTATCCGGAGCACCCTGGTTATTGGTTTCCTCTGGTTTAGGCTCCGGTTCAGTGTTTATCTCCTCTACTGCACTAGGGAAAACAGGGGGATTACCAAATTTCTGAATCTCACGACATAGTTTGTCAGCTGAGGCCTTAATCGGCATACCAGTGCAGTGAAAAGCGAAAGGTAAGAGAACGTTAGCACCCCTAAGGCGGTGATAGGCTGCAGCAAATTCAAGCTTAGATAGAGAGAAGGCATGGCCCAAGTGGAGATACCCATTCATGTATGGGAAAGGGAAATTTCCATAGAACTTTTCCCCAGGATTGGGAGGAGTTTCAAGAGAATCTGCATTGAAAATGTCTTTCTCGTACCACCATTTGTGAACCTGGGCTTCTATTTCCAGAAGCTTATCTCTCCTTGCGAAGCTCTTGCTGTTTTCATTATTTGAAGCCATTTCTTTATCTGATGCCAAAATGTGCTGCCCAGCAAATTGACAGAAACTGCAAACAAACCCAAAAGGGTGCCACGAAAAATAATTTGAAATTACTAAATATTCAAAGAAATTGCATCTATTTTGAAATTGACAGAAACTGCAAACTAACCCAAAAGACAGTCACAAAAAAAAAAAATTTACTATTTTATAATTTTGGCTTAATTTGGTTGATCACAGAATTGATTGCAACTACCCCGGAATATCCATCGCCTTCCATGTGGACTCGGGCTCAAACCCTAACTACTTTGCAGCCCTAATCGAGTACGAAAATGGAGATGGGAACCTATCCGGGGTTGACCTCAAACAAGCCTTGGACTCGGACTCGTGGGTACCCATGGAACAATTGTGGGGTGCCGTTTGGAAAATCAACATGGGATCGACCTTAGAAGCACCATTTTCCTTGAGGCTTGTCTCAGAATCTGGAAAAGTTGTCGTAGCTAATAATGTCATTCCCGCTGGTTGGCAGCCCGGGACAACTTATCGGTCCGTTGTCAATTTCGATGGCTAAGTGTAGTTTTGTTTGGTATTAATTACTTTGTTTTTAAAGATATGTAAGAAAAAAAAAAGTTTGAGAATAAGCTATCCATCATGTAAAAGTATTATAGTGTGATAAGTGGTGTATAAGTCTACTTAGCTAATGGTAGACTTTTTGTTGTTTGTCTTGCAACCCTTGCTATATGAATAAAGATAGAGTTTAAATTTGGTTGGTGTGAAACAATTAGGGTTTCCTTTCTTTGCCAACTTCAATTATGTAAAGATCGTACAACTTTAACATGGCATAATTTATATAAAAACTAATTTACGTATCGACAATCATTGAAATTGTTCATATTTTTAAAGATAAGAAGAATGCACGGGGTTAATCATATTAGTGCTTTTACATGTTTTATACTTGCACATATGTATGTATAGGTTTGTACCAAAACAATTTTGCTTTGATTTGCATCCCATCAGTCTTTGCATATCCAAAACAGAAACCATCGAACAATTTATGTTTTCAACAAAAGCCAAAGTCAATTATCTAATTGCGACACTGCCTCATACGAAGAATCCAACTATTGCAATTTTTGGAACTAAAATAATCCAACGCTTTGGCTACTCTTTTTATTTGGAAAACATTTTGGACATCAAAATACAATTTTAATTTTAATATATTATATTTTGTTAGTAGAGTAAGATAGTTAATGAATTAATACACTTCAATTTAACAAATTACTTGTTTATCATTTTCATGCCTTTACGTAGGATAAAAAAATTAATGTAATTTTATGGCTTATGAATATAAATTTGAAACAAAAAATGAGAAAAGCTTTCACAAGCTTCGCACTTTTATAGTAGAATTAAATTATTTGAATGTGAATATAAGTAGTATGTACGTAGTCTCTCATATATATTTGAAATCAAACACCTAATAATCAATCTCTCGATATATGACAATTTACACATGCATCTAAAATTAAACTTTCATAATCTTTTAAAACTGGTATCATTCATTGACTCAGAAAAGAGATCAGGTCACGAGTCACCGGATTAAGCGGTGGGTCAATCGAATTTAGATTGGATTAAATCATAATTCATAAATAACAGTTAAATGAATAAATGATAACCGACCAAATAGATTTTAAAAGCACCTGATTAAAAAAAAATGGATTTTAAAAGCACCTATGCTAACTGAAAATACAATTCATAAATAACAAAATTTTAGTTGCTGTGACAATGGATGCTATTAATTTTTTTTATTTTATCAAATAGATACCATATTTCAGTCCAACTAAACTACAAATATATTTACATATACATTGTCTCTCCCTTCGTTCTTACGAAAATTGTTTATATTTTGTATCGTATAATTTTTTGTAAATTTCTTCCAATGAGATCTGCACATTAGGAGTAAATTTTGCGACAATATTATCAACAAATTTTAACCATTATGGAATGAATATAATTTGAACCGTAGTATGCTAATTAGGCAAGCCCAATATTTTAGCAAGCTAATCCCATGATTTTACCATTATCCTTTTATTACCATGTTTTTAGGAGATTTTAAAGAATTTGGTTTATAAGAACCAATTAAACCGGGCAGGTCAACTAAAAAACCCGCACCGGTTTCCCAATCCCGACGGCTGAACCGCCCTGTTCAACGGTTTTTATGAAAGGAAATTGTTTTAAATTATGACTGGTTAACCGGTACGATCCAACTCATAACCTAGCCCGGATCCTGGTTCGACAGGTTGAACCGGCTGGTCCGGACCGTGTCTTACCTTTTACTTAGTTTCCATTAAAAAGAAACAAAAATATTAAAACATTTCCATAGACATTCATCAAATATTTTCAAGAGTTAAGGCTCTCATTTGTATACTTTGAATGGACATGCTATTTAGTACATACTTCCTTGTAAAAAAACAGAATCTTTAATGGAATAAATGCATTAATAAGGAGAATGGGTTACTCTTTGCTCCTATTTAAAGGGTCGATGGATTATCAACAAAATATGTAATTCACAAAATTTAAAATTTGAAAATATATTTACAATATAATGGCATCATTTTTGTCTTCCCTTTTCTCTTCATATGCTTTGGTTACTCTCATTTCCCTACTAAGTATATGTTCTTGCTCAAAATTTAACCATTCCGAAATTTCTAATGATGAGACCTCTACCGTGACATGGTATGGAGCTCCCACTGGTTCTGGATCCGATGGTACGTTTGGAACTCCGAAAAATGCCACGTCATTGCACATGAATATATGGTCTTACTCGACCATTTTTATTTTGCATATAAATTTGTTTATCTTCTAGATGCCCTTTCTGGGTGGGAAACGTGATTTCCCGAAAGCGCGTTTGCCATACGGGAACGATATGTCGGGAATTTTTAGTGGGAAAAGCACAGGAAACTATCCAAAAATCATCCGGAAATGCTTGGGATACGTTTAAAAGACTCAAGTAAACAGATAGGAAACGTTTACAATACTATTGGGAACTGTGAAACAAGCTTTTTATAAACTTGTACAAAGTTTGTTGATATCAATTAAAAAAAAATTAAACAAAAATCAATAAAAAAAAATTGTAAGAATGAACTTTTTTTTATCATTTTTTATGATTAAATTATATTATTTTTACTATGTTTTTGAATTATGACTATCTTGTTCACACAAAATTTCATAACTTTGATATATAAATACAAGTACGATGATAATGAAAATTTTAAGTAAATTTTTTTAGAGTTAAATTAAAGCATCACACACGTTCATACACGTTAGGCATACGTTTTCCATAAGTTTTATAATTATATCCAAATAAAATTCCAAAATTTATCTATATTTTCCATTTTCCCTACATTTTTGGCATACATTTCCAAAAGAATCATGTTTCAGCTTCTAACTTTGGTAACTATAGTTCCCGTTGTTATCGTAAATGTTTTGCAAAATGTGTTAGTGTACTACCTAAAGTGTTCAATATGTTGAAGACAATGCATGTCGAAACAATTACTAGTTGAGACAATCTATTTGAAAAGCTCTCTCTATGTAATTATTAATAGCCGATACAGATTTATAATCTATGCATACAAATTTCTACAACGTTATTTTAATTTTTTTTAGCCATTAGATTCAACATCTTTCACTATTTTACGTGTTCTATATCTGGTTTATTGCCTAAATTGCTTAGTAAGTTATATCACATTCTTATACTACTTAGACACATTTTTTTTTATGCAGATATAAATTCTTTTATGTACTTTTAGTTTGTCACAAATTTAATAAAAAAAATACTGATGCAGGTGGAGCCTGTGGCTACGGAGGTGCCGTTGGGACTGCCCCTTTTAACAAACTTATTTCGGCAGCAAATCCTTCAGTTTTTCAAAATGGCAAAGGATGCGGAAAAAATTTTGAGGTACATATATATATATATATATAGGATTTTACTATATACTTGTTATAAAAAAAATAGTTTTTATTATTATTTTTTTGTTTCAAATATAATAATAATAATAAAAATCCATCTTATTAGAGCTTTTGATGTTGTCGTAGTTGAAATGTAATTCTAATCCAGCATGCTCGGGGAATTTTGTAAGAGTGACGATCACAGACTCGTGCCCGGGTTGTGAAGCGGGCCATCTATTTGATCTTAGCGGAACTGCTTTCGGAGCCCTGGCTGCTCCTGGCAAAGCCGATCAGTTGCGCAATGCCGGAAGAATAAGTGCTGTCTACCAAAGGTGAAATTAGTTAACACATTGACAAGATTACTTTTGAATGATCACGAATTTACTAAATTGCTTACTATGTCATTTCGACTTAAGTCTTTTTAATTATTATAATAATTATTGTTACCAAGTAGCCAGGTGTGGGTTTACCTGTCAACCAATATTCTTACACTTTAGCACCACGATTTGAACAATTTAACACTTTGCACCCTACAACACTAATAAAAACACAGAAAGGACATTTCAATCAGGAAAAAATAGAATAAAAAAGTGAGAATTAGATTGCCCACATGTGTTCATTTTTTCAGCTACTAAGCTCAATGCCTAATCTCATTTTATCATCATTTTCGCGTATTAGAAAATTTTGTTTAGAAAAAAGTTTATGTACCAATAACATAATGACATTGCACAAACACATTTAGTTAGATGTAACCATATATATATATATATATATACACAATTTGAAAACATAGTTTTCTAAACGTACATTATTATTCAAATTTTATTGACTTTTAAGTCGTAATAATTTCACTGTTTTAATTGTAGGGTACCCTGCAACTACCCAAGTGTGAAAATAACATTCAAGGTTGACTCAGGGTCAAACCCCAACTACTTTGCCGCAAATATAGAGTATGAAAATGGGGACGGAGATCTTGGCAAAGTCGAGGTTCAAAATGGGTCCGGTCCATTTATCGAAATGCAAGAGTCGTTTGGTGCCACGTGGAAGTTGAACGGCGGACAATTTAACGGGCCGCTCTCTATCAGGCTCACCACGCTCTCCGGAAAGTCCATTACGGCCCAAGGTGTGATCCCGGTTGGCTGGAAGCCCGGCCAGACTTACGTATCAACCGTCAATTTTTAGTAATTTAGCTAGAGAGTAATTTTTATATCCACTGAGGACTTTTTAATAAGACGAAAATTGTGTTGATCAATGTGATCTGCGAGGGAATGAAATGTTATGCTTGAGATTATGTAGCAATTTGGTCAATTATTTGGTATTTAGTTATTTATCCAACTGGCTAGTAGAGTTGTTAATCATCTATTTACTTTAAAATTTTGAATAGACGAGTTGGTCATTATGGAAGACGATTAACTAAATTAAAATTAAATTACTTGGGCCTGATAAACTCGAGATTGAGAGTATATCCAGCCCAAAATGTGATTTCTTTGGGCTGACCCTCGGCCCATACTAAAAGTCACAAGCCAATTTTTAGAGAATTAGCTTTATGTTAATATAATCATATTGATGTAGGTTACAATAGATTAAACTTATTGTAGAGTCTATCTATCACAAAGTAGAGATCGGGCTTGTTTTGATGGCAGGTTATAAGTTATAGTTTTTTTTTATTTGTTTAAAAGTAAAATAGTATTTGATTGCTCACTTTATAAATTAAGTTTATTTGCTATTTTAATCTTAATAAATTGGAAGTTTTAAATTGAATGCATATATTTTTCTTAGTTAGAAATAAGCTGACTTATTTACTTAAAAGTTGCAACCAAACAGACCAATTCTATCGTTGTTTTGAAACTTTTAAGAGGAAGTAATCCAAATAACATTTATAAGAATAGAAAAAAGCATTGTTACCAAGAAACGGGGGGACCAAAAACGTGTTTTTGATTGCAAGACGAAATGGTGACAGTTTTTGAAGGGAAATACATAAGAAACGTCTTGAAAATGTGTAGAAAATGTCTCGAAAACGTGAATGATACGCACAGGAAATACAGGAAAAACGACTAGAAAACATTACAGATACTATTATGAAACTTATAGAAAATTTGATAAGTAAATATTCATACAAAATTAAATAAATATTAATAAAATATAGTATTTTTAACACTTGTATGCTAAAATAATTTTTTATGTATATTCTTTTAAATTATGAATGATATGTTTATAAAAAGTATAAAATATAAGTATAGAAGTCAAAGTATAATGGATATTCATAAATTTGAATAATATTTTTCATATTAGATTAAAAAATCACTTACGATTTATCCATATTTTTCACACGTTTTATAATCGTATTCAAAAAATTTTACAATCATCCTATATTTTCAGACTATATTTTTCACTTTCATTTTCTATTTCATTTTGTTTCTCCCTTCTACTTTCTATTGTGGCACCTATGAGATGAACATGTTAAAAATTTGAAAGGGACGTAAGAGGAATAGTGATTACCATACTAATTAACACTATTCGGAAAAACAAAAGGTGAGCTTTTGCGTTTATGAAATATTGATATATTTGTTTCAATGTTTCTTTCAAACTATACATATATGTAAGAATTTTTTTACAGAATACTACACATGTATTTGACATATAGGAGATAAAATAGTTTTTTAAATTTATGTTAATTTTTCTTTCCTATGCGTTAATATTTTCTTTCCTAGGATTAAAACATGTGTGGTAGTATGTAGAAAATTTCTACATATATGTATGTATAGGTGCTACAAAGCAGTTTGATTAGTTCTTGAATTTTTTAACCTTTTTGTATATAATGACACTCAATTATGTTTATTTCAAATTTAATTCAAGATCATAACCAATCTGTCCAAGCATTGATACTAAGAAATCTAAGTACTAGGAAATTTGTTCAAGTATCACATTGATAATTTATTTACATTATTATCTCTTATTGTATTATAAATATCAGCTCATTGGCTCATCAATAATATACCAATAAGAATAGTTACTTTTCTACTTTTACATATTTTGTGGTGTAGAATTAAATGGTAATTAAAGTTATTTTCAACAAGAAGCTGAAATTAAATAGGTTTTACATTGTAGCGTTCCAAATGAAGAACTAATCAGGAATGTATCTCAAAATTTTCTTCAAAAGTAACTAAAAGTTAAAACAGTCATAATTTTTCTTGAATAAAACTTATTCTTAGCCAAATGTGTTGATACTGAAAATGTTATTTCTAATTTAGATTTTTAATGGATAATGCCTTGCGAATTAAGTTTAATCACTAATGTTGGCCCATGTTAATTGATATACAACCATTTTACCTAAAAGTTTAACTCGATAGAGAAAAGATTATTATATTATTTATTATTTTATTTAACACGCCTCCTTGTGACTTATTTTGGAAGCACATTATATTATTTATTATTTTATTCAACAAGTTCCCTCACTTGCGACTTATTTTTGCCAATAAATGTTATTGAATTTTTTAATTGGATAGCGGTGGAATTCGAATTTAGGACCTCTACTTACACCAATACCATATTAAAACTCATCCACTCCCCACTAAAAAGCCTATTAGTAGTGATGATATGAGCTATTATATGGTTTATATTAACACAATTAATTTTCGATGTGAGATATATTTTAACACTCCCTTCTACTTGTGGGTGAGTAAAATCAAAAAGCCCAACAAGTACAGATAAGTCGGTAGAGTCAAAATTAACAATAAATAATATTTAAATAAGCTCAATTTGTTTCGATATCATGTTAACTGACGTGCGACCATCTTACCTAAAAGCTTAAGTTATTAGGAAGAGCCGCATTATATTATTTATTATTTTATTCAACGTCCCTTGAGCTAAAATATAAGTAAATAGAAAATAAATTTTGGGAAATTGATACTAAAATTTAATCAAATTTATGTTCACAAAGCTCGATAAACCATACAACAAAGAGAGTTTTATGTCCACAAATATAAAAGACACCTGGGTCACCATAATTTTTCATACAAGATGCGTATTCATTTCCACTCTTACTTTCATGATTCTGCTTTAAACTCTCGCATTTCTGCTCTCATTTTGCACACTCGTGTTCCACGATCAATAACCTAGTTCAGCTCATCATCATGAATAAAAACCTAAGGGCTTAATGAGAGTTTGTAGCTTATAAAAGAATTGTCTATGGAACTTTAGATGGCGCTAGATGAATAAAATAAATATTATTGGGATTAGCTTCAAATAAATAAAATAATTGAAATGGGTCAAGTGCCCCTCTATCCTCGCCAAATTAATCTTGACATTAGCTATATATTATAAATAAAATAAATCTAGAAATGGGTCTGATCTTCAACTTCCGCCCACTGCTAATGAATTATGATTGATATTTGATAGTTGAAGTTTATTCAGATCATTACGAAGAAACTGTATAGTTGACCCCATAAAAATGTATTATAGTCTAGAAGATACAATGAATATAAAAGTTTTAAGATAAATAAAGTGCCGACGTAAACGAAAGAAGTCAACTAAAATCCAAATCCTTCATGCCACTTCAAAAGCAACCTTCAATTCAACTGAAATTGGGCTAATTTGTT
>MKEJ01001972.1:0-14567 GCA_001753735.1 Embelia ribes
ATAATATAACACACAATTACTCAATTATATGCATCATGCGATATACCCAATGGTTCCATTTAATAAATTATATCGTTAACACATTAACGATATTATTTATTAAATGAAAATGCGAAAAATTCATTCGAAATTTTCAGGACGTTACACTGTAAGATACGGGTTAGTTGTTAGCAGTAGGCCTAATAATGTGCCTTGCATGTTACGTGTGTATCATAATCACTGAAACACCGGTTTTGGGTGGCTTCCCTGAAAACCCATTTTCTGTATCAAAATGAAATGCCGAATAGTTTTGAAGGAAAACGTATAGGAAATGTGAATGATACACATAGGATATGAAGATGAAATAATTAGGAAGCATTACGGATACTTTTAGAAAACTTATAGAAAATTTGACGGGTACATATTCATACATCAATAAAAAACATATTATATATAGTATTTTTAGCACTTTTATGCTAAAATAATTTTTTTTTTATGTATACTCTTTTAGATTATAAGAAATATGTCGCGGCCCTAAAATCCAAGGACTCCGGACACATGAGATTTTACAAAATATTTTATAATTTGACTCAAGGCCGAAGCCCAAAACTACCCACGATGTTGGCTTTACCTATGTAAAATGTGATATGATTAACACAACAAAGAATATATATTACAAGTCTTTAATTTCGCAAAAGAATGAGCCAAAGTTTACCCAAGTTGTTTAATTAAAATGGCTCTAGAGTTTTCATACACATATGTAGGTTAATATTATATGTACACAGTTGCCAATGTTCAGATGCTACTTAGAGTTCGAGAAGGAGTCGTAATGCCCTATGCCTCTGACCTGAATGATTATGTGCATGCTATCGTCTTTCCTTTATCTGTCAATTGATGTACAAAAGACAGATGGAATTAGTTAATGAATAGTATTTCATACGTTAATTAAAGTATAACAACAAAACATTACTTATATTGACACATATCCCGGTAATATTACGTTGGGAAAATAGTTCACGCCGATCCAAAAATACGTACTCGGAGACTTTATACAGAGAAATTTTTGTATGGGTGCTCCTCTATATCTTGAGTCCCGCAATAAACTCGTACGGTACTCAAACGAGAGTCTGTCTCCCGTTCCGGTATAATATGCCAAGTGTACTTTTTTATTTTGGTTCAAAAAATGCACCGCCCAACCCGTCATTTATTTTCATAAAAATGTCATATACTTCTAAAAAAATGTCACATCTTTTCAAAAATACCACCTTGTGTTTCCCAACAAGTATTATTGACTCACATACACATCGACATGCCATATATTTTATAGTTTCGCCATTTACTTACAACAAACAAATTTATTCTCATACTTCTTTTTTACATATTGGGCACACAAATGAGCATGCCAAAACACGTCAATAGAACTCACTAATCTGCATACAAGAACACAATAGCATACACATAATATACATTAATTATTGTAAGGTCTACTGTTTATAACTAACCCGTACCTGACATATTAATCATGGTTTTACTAGTTTAAACTTCGAATTCCTTTACATACGATGCTGTTACAGTAGGGTGTCGTCAAATTTCTCACCCTCGATTCTCAAAATGAGACCCATCGGTGAAAAACATCAAATGCGTCTCAATTTTAGGTCTGCCCATAGCAATCAGTCCATTGATAAGAAATAATCAGTTGACTGATTGCCTTATTGAGATTAAAAACACGTTGTTTCCTTACTCATGCCGGTTTCAAATCTTAAATTACTATTCATAAAAGTGTTTTTGAGGCCCCTTATCACATGTATGACCAGGTTTCAAATTTGAAGATTTTAGTTTCGCCAAGACTTTAATTTTTTTCGTGAAAAAGACATTGATATTTCTTCGAAATTGCACTCATTTGAGACTTAAGAACCTTATTAGTTTTGAATTTTAGTGGTAAACTAAGAAGGTTAGCGTGTTCTTACCTCAATAACACAATATAATCCGTCCATACTGTCGGTAAGTCACGTATATGAGCCCAATATCGATTAAAACCCGATTTCCCCCCTTAATTCTTCTCTCCTTCTTTCTCTCTCTTTCAATGTGTGCAAGTATGTATGCAAGAAAACCATAACATTCTGGGTGTATATCAACCCTTTAAGGGTGTTTGAGATGGGACACATGTTTCCAAAGTGACACTTGTCCCATTTTTTAAAACTATTGCTGACTGAATCAATCAACTGATTCCATATATCAATCGACTGATTTGGTCAGTCAACTACCAAGGCTAAGTTCTCAAATTTTTTCAGGGTATTCATAATATATTTATAAAAGGTACTCTGTCCATTCACAAAAAAATTGTGGTCAAACTTTTTGAATATCCAAAAATAAGTTATGCATTTTACTTTCTGGATATCTATTCAATATAAAATTCAATAAATTATTAATATTGCCCCCTTGTACTCATTAGAATTAGAATAATGGTACAAAACTTTTAGGGGTAGTTTAGTAATTTAATCATTAAAATTTTGAAAAAGTAATTTTCACTATAGTCTAAAACTTTGTACAATTTTAACTGCACAATTTATTTGTAGACGGATGGAGTTAGTTTTACAAAAAAAAATACCTAAATTTCAATCAATATATGTAATATGGGACCCGAGTCATAGTTTAGGTGTCATTTGACACAATCAATAATTCAGGTGACATTGCAAGAATTTTATCGCTATTATTATTATTTTTGTTTTATTTTAATAGAGGGAATCAAGCATTAATTACGACTATAGTTTAGGGTTCAATATTTGAGGGAAAAAAATGACTGAGGGCGCAAAAACTGAATGCAATGTTGTAAAGAAAAGGAAAGAAAAGGTCCGCTTTAATTCAAAGCAGTTTTCAAACAGAAAGAACCTTATGCTTCCGCCTTCAAAGATTACCCAAGCTATTTCCATTTCGAGTATGTCAAAAACAGCAAATTATTCAAAGCATGGTCCATAAAAGCTCATGTGCATACTTAATAACGACCGTGTTTAAAATAGGAGAAAAAAGAGCACATTAAATCCAAAATGATCTTCAAAAGCTTCTGCCTTTAAAATAATCGCGTACGCTCGAATGGACAAGGGGGCAGCTCCTTTTATTCGACCCAACTCATTAAGTGAAAATGAATAAATTACTTATCATTGTATTGAATTACTTTTTTTTTTATAAAATCTATCTAAGTGGGGTGTGCTATAAGATGTGTTAACATTAAATAGTAAAAAGTACAATACATAAAAGGTTATTTAGGCAATCCAAAAATTTTTAGCATTTATTTTTATAATTTAGACAATATTTTGGGATGTCCAGAAAAAGAAAGATGGACAAAAATTTTTGGATGGAGCGAGAACATAACAACTTTATTTCTCTTCTTATAAGGAGGAGGCGAGCTAGTACTATAAGGCCCCATTTTTTATTGTAAGGTTTATAAATTTGAAACGATATGTTTAACAATGTAACGAGTATTAAGGAGACGTTTGGTGAACTTAAGCCTTAAAATGACTTTTAAGGAATTATAACTTTTGAACAACAATTTGGTATTTTGAGCATAACTTATAAACCGTGAATTCAATTAAGGCCCATAATATCCATTGGCAAGATATTTTAATTATCTATGACTTTTGTGATTTGACCAAAAGACAATTCGGTTGGAATAAGGTGAACAATCTACTTTTATGCGCCTAGTGGAATTTCTGGAAGTTGGATCGATCGAACTATGAAACGAAAAGTGAAAAAATAGACTAGTGGAGTTTGTTCGATCGAAATGTTGAAATTCTGAAGTTTTATTTTCACGCGTAAGGCGAAATAAACATAACATATTGTATGTCACCATGAACAAAATAGGTGAAAAGAAGAGAAGGGGTGATTCTTAGTGTTAATATCATCAAATCAACAAGGTAACTTATCCCGATTATCAATTTAAGAGTGGATCAGAGTTCTTCTCTTTGTTCTCTATCAAGTGAGGTACAAATTGATCACGTAGGTTCCATCCTTTGAAAATCCTAATTTACCATGTGTTGTGTAGATGATTAATTGAGGTTTACTTGTGCAAATAGTGATAGATTTCTAGTTAATTCTTCGTGGGTGATCGTGAATAAGGTGGTGAGTCTGGTAGAGGCGGAAGTTAGGGTTCTCATCAAGCTTTCTGAGGAGTCACGCACTAAACTTTAGTTGCGGTTAGAATTACTATTTTATGATTAGAACCACAAGTTATTATGTATTTGTATGCGTGATTTGATGTATATATTTATATTCCCTAGTTGTGTGAATTGAGCATGAGAATGAGACATGTGATATTATGATGTGGAAATGAATTTGAACGATGAAAAATAAATGTCTTTACCTTTTAGAAGGTGTTGTGGAATGACCCTCTAACTTGTAAACTAGAGTGACGTGGAATGACCCTATTTCGCTATACTTTAAAATCTTTACACGTAAAGTCATGGGGAGATGGTATACCTCGTGGTGTGAGTTAAAATGTGTAATAAAAATGTAATTGGAGAATTCTTTGTAAAGTTGTTATGTCTTGTGATGTTTTGTGTAGTGGAGTTTAACATGTTCATTTGTGTAGCATAATTTCCTCATATTCTAAATTTGCAAATTCAGTAAGTCTTACCGCCTATTTGGGTTATTTGTTATTGTATTTTAGCCCAAGTAGATACATCTATTGGTGGACCAAGTCTCCAGGGATAAAAGTTGTGTCGAAACTCACTTGAGTAGTGGAGTAGTGTTCATTTACTTTTCTTTTCATAATAACGTTATTTGTTTTCAAGTTGTAGACTATCAAGCCAATAAGTATTTTACAGTTGTTTTAAACTAGCAATAGTTGTGTTATGTTCATGTTTCAAATAAAATAGCAAAGCTGTTTTAAGCCCGAGAAAATGTTATGTAAAAGATATTGAGAAATTATATTATTTGAAATTTATTTATTTCCATTATATGCGATATTGTATGATTCACGTACTCGGGAAGTGCTGTGTATTCCGAGACGTGACAAGCAGGATTAAAAATTTCAAGTTTTATACATGAAATTGATAGAAAATTTTCCACTACGCGCTCATCAATTACATATGCAGCCCAAAACCCATTGATTTAATTTTGAGGGATATTTACATATCATTGACGTATCTAACCCTTGATGCAAGCTGAATTGTTCTAATCCATGTACACGTGTACATGCACAGGGGTAGTTTGGGAAAACCGTACATGCTTGCATGCATTAGATGTCATTTCGATTGCATTAACACGTGAAATAGCAATTAATCTTTTTCATTAATGCTTTATTCAAAACAAAAACTTGAGCTTGGACACGTATTAAAAATGACAAAATAGAGTAACTAATTCAATTAAATTGTGGTACTAATTAACAAGACCATCTTCATCCGAAACATTCTACTTTTGCTCTCTCTGATCATTTCTTTTTCACCAATTTCTCTCTCATTTCAGGTGAGACAAATCCAAGTTTCTTCTTATTTTTTTTTTAGGAATGAAATAGATTATTTTATCCCATTTCGTATAAATTTGCAGATGTAAATTGTTATAAATTGCATTTGTACTACTAGTTACGACTTGATATTTTGATATGATTAGATTGTTGGTATTTGGTTCTTTAGTTTCTGTACTCGGCTGAATTATTTTTCGAAAGATTTGTAGGTTTATTACGTGTTTAATTATGCATGCAATATTTAAACTTGCAAAGCGAATTTAACAAATTTTCGTTTGAAAATTTTGTAGATCTAATCTTTTCATTGAACTTGCAAAGTGAATTTTACCTATTTTTCACTCTTACAGGCTTGTAGATCTAGTACCTTTTAATTCGTGAAATTCCTATGGTAAGATTCTTTTTGTACATCACGCTAGTAGAAAAAATAAGACACAAAATTGAAAAACAAAAGTTACCAAACAAAAGTGGTGCCTACTTGGCTTGTCTAATTTTATCTTTTGTTTGATTTATTTGTATTTCAAAATAGAGGCATTTTTCTGGTCACTGAAAATCCTGCTGTTTGATACAAAGTTTTTCCTTACCGAGTTTTGAGAAAATACATATGTACCTAAAAATACATTTATTTAAGCATGACCAAATCGCCCATCTGAAAATCATAATAATAACAATAATACTAACGGGGAGGATGAGAATTACTCCAATGAAAATTATCCTGTGTACTTGATTGCACATTCGGATTGATAATTTCTCTTCTGAAAAATTCTTCGAAACCTTTCCTAAGTTTTCAAAACATTGGGGTAGCAACTTATGTTTTGTAAGTGAATTCGAAAATATTCGCATATCCCTTTAAGCGTGAAAAGGTGTTCGTGCCAAACTCTTTTCCATCCTTTTCGACTACCATTCATATCTTACAAACAAAATACGAGAAAAAGTATTTATTTTCTTGGCACAATTTGAAGTTAGCTAAGACGTTGATCTATTTGTAATTATGTATCTATCCAATGTATACTCATTGAGTTGGAGCAATTATTGAAGTAATGTAAATAAATTTTTTACTCTCAATAATAATGTGACCGGATTTTTTTTTTTTTAAATCACAGTAATTTTTTTCTAATAGCGGCCGTCAAGCTATTAGCCACGTAAGTTCTAGATCTTGAGGATTTTACATCCTCTAGGTAATTGGTCATCTAACGGTGTTTTTTCTGTTCACCATTTAGCTTGTTTGAAATTTAAGTACTCTTTATTTGTACATCCACCGACTTTCTTTTGTTTCTACATGGGCAGGAGAATAACACATAAATACACCTTGTAAACAACTTAAAACCTTAATATATATCTTAATATTTTTATGGAAAAGGAAATGCAATCTGAAAGTAGCTTATGGGTGTCAAGTTACGTCAATTAGTCTTAATTGGAAAATCAACTTATTTTTCAACCGAACAAACATTTCAATACTATATCTTGAATTTGAGCTCATTGATAATTTTTGTGACAGATTAAAGAAGGTGGGCGCTGATGAGTGACGAAGATGTCTCTAAATCAAGTGAACGCTACTATAAATTGTTTGTGGTGCAAAAGCCCCTTGTGAAAGTTAGAGCTCGGAAATTGGCGTGTTTATTAGCATGCCCTCTTTGTAAGAAAGTCTGTAAGAATGCTATCACAATCAATAGGTGCAACCATACATGTAAGTTTCCCTTCATGATTATTCAAATTTCTCAAAGTTATATGCATATAATTTCCAAAGTAGAATCGATGTTTTCAAGGGTATTTACTCACCTCCATAAGATTTATAACAATTAAGAGAATTAAATTTGTACTCATTTTCCTTCCTCCATCACTACAAGAATTATGTCCAATAGTGACCAAGCTCTTTTACACTAAATATTAAATTTGTCGCTAAAGATATCTGTAGTGAGGAATCTTGTGGTCACTAAAATCTGGACACTATAGTACTTTCAGTAACCAGAAAAAGGTCTGTCACTCTTCAATACTTGTAGTAACCAAGATAGCTCCTCACTATTTCTATCAATAGTGACCACATGCTCTTCACTAGAGTTGGCGACTTTTATGACTATCTCACAAAGGTTAACGCACCTCTTCAAAGAAATTGCCACTAATAATAGCTTCTCATGAGTTATATAATTTAATATCGACAAATTTAATTCCACCACCAAAAACTGAATGATATATATGAAAAAAAAATATTGATTCCACAAAACTCGCAAGAGATTTTTCAAATGAACATCCCCACAATGGAACTCAATTCCCCTCTCCCAAAAAAAAAAAGGGAAATGGTCCAAACTTGAAAAAATAGCTCATCCAAAATTTCCAATATGTAGAAATATCCTTAATCGCGGTGGCAATATCAAGATTATCATTAGGTTTGACAATGGCTCACAAGCATGAGTTCTGTTGCCTCAATAATCCAATAAAATTCAAAAAAAACTACAATATCAGAAACATAGCAGTTTATAAGGCCTAGGCTACTATTTGTTTCTTCAGCTTTGCAAGTTTCTGCCAGACAACTCTAGCTTTCTGCAAAGCCACATTCAAAATGATAATATCAAACACCAGCCAACAAAAGGAAATGCAAGTTTCAGGAATCTATTTTCGGGTTAGACGAGACAAAGAAAAATTACTGAAAATTTTAACAGAAATCAACCCATGTTCAAAGACTTGCAGAAGTTAAATAAAGAATAAATACGTTGACATTTACATGGCATGGGAAGTTTAAAGTTAAACGATATCACCGATTGTTGATTCTTAGACAACCAAAAAGGTTTTTGATTTAAATGCAAGGAGTGCGGTAGCAATACAAACCTTGATTTTTGCGAGCATAATCTTGAACCTATCGAAGTCATTCAGAGAAGCCCTCTTCTTCTGCACAATGAGTTTCCGGCCCCAGGAGCTATTCTCCCATTTGTTCTTGACATCTGCAATTGAAGATTTAACGAGTCTTATCTGCGCCCAATCAGCCAACAAGATAAAGTAAACGTAATAAAGTATTTTGTACTCACCACCAGCCTCCATGGCTGCGATCAAAGTCTTTTTCTTTGGAACCCTCGTGATATCGATCTTGATATCTGGGAGGGAAAGCCTCTTGAAGTTCATTTGAGTGTGAACCATATCTGGAGCATCAACTAGAGCCTGCAAATAGAAAAATACAGTGAGATAGCACGAAATGAACCAAGAGTCCAAAATCAAACTCAATCAAGCAAAGTAATAGCCTAGCCTAGCTTCAAAAGTTTTGGTTTCTAAGGAAATAACTCTTGTCACTCACAAGACAGAAATAGCAATGCTCTTCCAACAACAATGGAAAGAACGGATGAAAAACAACCAACGTAGATATAGAATATCTCTGATGCTACGTGATTATCAAACGCTTGTTATCATCACAGTAATCACTTGACTTTGAACAAAGAACCGTAACCATAATATCAAATATGGGGAAAACGGAGCAATAGAAATCTCTCATCAACTGTAGTAAGGTTAATGAAAGCACATCTTGTATCCGGTAGTTACATCATGAAATGTCAGTCTGTCCAACACATCCAATAAAACAACTGCTAAAACGATTAAATTTCAGGACCACCACCAAGTCAACAACAAAATGTAATTAGACTTCATTCTCAACATTCAATCAGGTTTTAAAACGGGTAATTGTTCTCATGCATTATTACTACAAGTAGAACACGCAACGAAGAGAATATCACTGAAAAAAATGTAACCAAAAAGACCTTGACAACTATATCAAAAATTCAATAATCAAGCATATTAGCCATATCCTAACTAGGTTACAAACAAATCTTAATCGAGTAGCATTCGAGAAGATCATTTTCCCTCTGAATTTTACATTTTCCCAAAGAAATTATAAGCTAATTATTCAAACATACCCCATAAATAAAATTCAAATTAAATACAATTAAATTACAAAAACAAACTTAGGATCACTACGTCAATTTCCTAACTAAATATATCAGTTAAATACATAACAAATATTTGTCTATAACGAAGGAGATATATACACGTACCCTATTTTGATCGATGACGTCGACAATGACGACGAGCTGGCCGTAATCCTTGCCGTAGTTGACGAGAGCCACCCTTCCGATCTCCACGTATCTCTTGAACGGCTGCGATTACAAGAAAAACCAATACACAATAATAATAAATTAAACACATAATGATACAGCGCTTACACGCACATATGTATGTATGTATATGCAGATAAATCTAGAGAGAGAAATGTCACCATTTTCGGTGATCAGAGTGCCCCACGGATAGCAGCTGTTGCGACTCCAAGAGAGAGAGAAACTGAAGAGGGAGAAAGGCAACGTTAGGGTTTGCGATTAATATAAGGAAGCGTTAGTGGGCAGACAGAAAGCCCATTTGGCGCCTATTGTATTGCAGGCCCATATCAAAGTTAAAACAATGGCCCAACCCAAAAAAGAAATAAAGTAGTAGTCGAATGCAATATCTCGTTTGACGGTTACAATCTAGATCTTAGATCTTATAACAGTTTTTATGTTTTTGTTACGGTGAATCAATATCATGTTCGGTATGTATCTACTTATAACAGCCTTGTTCATTGCCAATCCAAACACCGGAGATAACTCCGTGCTAGTGCTAGTGCTAGTGCTAGTACCTACTTATCGACATTCGTTGTGATTCTTTTTATTTTTATTTTTTTGTTTTTGAAAAGCGCTTTTGCTGTCATGGTTTTCAGATTTAGTTGTATGTACGTTTCCTCATACATATTCGCCCGTTGAGAAGATTTTAAATCCTATGCTTGCAGTGGACTTGTAGCAATGCTCGGGCCTTTTGGATACCTATAGATCTTATGTCACTCGCATACTTATTTGTTGTCCCGCTACATTGGCCATTCATCGTACTTCTTATTATCGTATGTTTCTTATGTTGATCTTTTGTCTCAAAATAATACATCTTTTATCATTCGATTCACTTCACTCTACCGCAGTAATTTCATTTGCCTATGCTGTTTTCTCTCCTTGCTAGAATTTTTGTTTCATAAAATTTCCATGTGCAAGAAAATCTTTAGGATGCCTATCGATTTTCTGTTACTCCTTGTTTTTTGTCACGGTAATGGTCATTCATCGTACTTTTTATTAGCCTATGCTTCTTATGCGCATGCTTTTATCTCAAGATCATCTTTCATCAACTGATTCACCCTAGCTTATAATATACATTGGCCTTGTTTGGTATGCAATGCTTGTGCATGCTTTTGTACTTTTTGTTTAAAAGTCCAAATGTATGTTTGTTACATTAAGTAAAAGTATAATTATTTATACTTTTGAGACACAAAAGTATACTTTTGTAGAAATAAAATTTTTTATACATTTTTCTATAATTTATATTACTGACAACTACTTTTCACTACTCCCAATACAAAGTAATATATTTTTTAAAAATTTTAACCAAAGATACCATAATACTTTTAACTAATACTTAAAAATATATTTTTCCAACTCCAACAAAAAAGTATACTTCTATTCTTTTAATATGCAACCAAACAATCTCATTATATGGACGACCCAATGTACAAAATTTTTGCATTGCGAAATCTTGGAGGGCTGTTATAAAAGGTTCTAAATGCCAAAACTTTGCCATCTCTTCGTGTGCAAGTATTTTTTTTTACGGTATTGGTTTTTATAGTAGTTGGTGTTGAGTTTGATACGAAGTGATATGTTAATGCAGTAAAGCTTTGAAAATGGGAAGGTACAGTGTTCACTTCTGCTCTAGAGGCAATGAAATTTGTCAAGTCTGACGAACGAGAAATGCTTACGAAGCCTTTCTTGGAAGTCTGCAAGCAAATACTACCTGTTATAGGTATATAGCACCACTTTGCGTCTTAAATTGCTGATCAACTTTAGACGGCTTTTATACGATAGCAAGTAGGGTGGATATTGAGCTGGCATTGGCCTTCTCAATTTGTTGGTGATTTTTCTGGAATAGTTAAACAATGTCCAAAGCGTAACCACAAAAGCCTAATAGAGAGGAACTTCGAATTAATTTCTTTTAGCTTTACCGCAAGTTGTGTATTTGTATTCTCAATTTCAAAGAGACGTGTAACATTTCTCTTCACTTATTTCACCTTCTCGCTTGTGCTGTACATAATTTTCCTCATTAGGGATGGTTTATGTATGAATGTGACAGAAAAGTTTGGAGCTGCTATGGTGCCTGTGAAATCTGATATCGGAGGTAATATCACGGTATGACCATTTCCTTTCACAGAAAACACTGAAGTAGTTTCATCAGTTGTTTGGGACCCCCTACTTTTTTAGTTTGAGAATTTTTTTTTTCTGAGCAAGGGTTTTGTTGGCTAAATGTAGTTGCATTTTGTCATTTGAGTACCTGATCTGCAAAAGCAACAACGTTGCAATCACACGTTTTCCTACTTGGTTTGAAAAAAAAAATACACGTATTAGGTTTCAAATTTAGTCTAGCTAACTTAAAAAGTGTCGTGTCTACACTTCCTACATTAACTACATCCCCAAGTGTTTCTTTTGTAAACCGATAGATTGCTTGACTGACTTGTGCATTTACATTTTTTTGTAGAAGTTGGAAAACAGGTATCTGTCCAACCCATCCAAATTTAATCTCTTGAACAGTATGGTGCAAGTAGAAATTATAGCTAAGACTGCAAATGGTTCGTCAAGCTGTGCGAACGGTCTTCTCTTGCTAACAGGGTAAACGTAGATGACTGGCAGTGTGGTCATACACGGAAACTACAAAATAGTTAAAGTAATTATAGATGTATCTATTGTCTACAACCTTGTTTTATTTGGGCTTGCTTAATGTTTAACTTATTATTGTCTGCTGTAAAAGTCTGTATGTTGAAGCTCGTTTCAGATAACTTTGTCAGGGCCATGGATTTCCTTGTGGCATTGTTTCGGAACTTACTGGATCATCAGGACTGGACTATGTCACAAGCTAGAAATCTCATTGGGACTTCGTCCTTGAAGAAATGGCATGGCTGGCTTGCCAGCTCAAGTTTTACGGTAAATATATGGACTATAATGCATTTCTTAAACAACTTTCAAGTGCTCTTTGTTTCCTTTTATAACCCTTTTGAAAGATGCTTTAGCTTTGTTACACTTTCATCAAAATTGTAAACTATGCGAGTTATGTTTATATGCTATGGCTGTGCATTTGGGGATATTGTTCTATCACGAGTTGTGATTAGCATGTCAGTTTCATATGATCCTAGAAATTGAATAGAACATGGTGAGGTCTTTTTTTTTTTCTTTTAAAAATAAGTATCTGATTTTTTTTGTTCTCTATAATTGAATGGGAAATACAGGTTGCTATGAAACTTGCTCCCGACAGGAAGAAATTCATGGATGTCGTAGGGGGCACTGGCGATATTAACGTTGATATGAAGAATTTCTGCACAAACTTTTCTCCATTTCTTGAAGAGAACCACAAATTCTTGGTAAAACAACTCCTTAATCTCCCTTATCCTTAATTTTTTCTCCAATACTAGTGGTTTTGTTGCTAATGAATAGTTTATATCTTCAGGCCAGTGTTAACATGGACAATCTGAAAGCTTCTTGATGAGATTCCGAACCCCTTCTCTTTGATATGCATGAAATACCGAAAGGAGCAAGATCTCGTTTCGTGTACTTGTTAAAGTAACATATATTATGGGCAACTTCATCTAAATATATTTTCCTCTTTATGCTATTGTCGATGTGCACATCTGTATCCTGATTTAATTTTAATCATAATCTTTCGCGTATTTTATAATATTTTTTCTCTTTTCTTATTTTGGTCCCCAGTTTCTAGGTGATTTGAAAATGCTTAGGGGAAAATATTGAACATGGATAATGGTGCACATAAACGTTGGCGTGTATTCGCACAACTCATCTATCCGACTCATCCGAACCTCCATCCAAGGCCCAGATTGTTATGCCATAGTTGCACCTTCCCCTTCACTTTTTAACCAACATTTTATTGAGAAAAATGTTGAGAAGTCTGAGTTTAGTGGCGACCATCACAAATTCACTCATAACTGCTATTATCAGTTGCATTGTTCATGTTTCTTCCACCTTTACTGCATTATCTATTTCCAAACTCTCTGAGATGACAAATTCCCAAATAAATGGCAGGTTTTTGGCCAGCTGCGTACACCGACTGCACTTTGCTGTCGTAGCACCTGGTTGATCCGTGTTTCGGTATTAGTTTTGGGTGGGTTGTAAATCCGGGCGTGGTTAGATCCATAGTTATGCAGTTAATGATTCTGAAGTTTTTTCTTGATGAATTATTGTGGGTATTCAATAATTATTGTGGCACATGAAAAGCTATCTACAACGATACCACCAACCAATACAAAATTGCCCCTTTTGCCAATTAGAATCCGAAACTCAAAATCATCTACTTTAGAAATGCAATTATTTTGAAGACTTCCGTTCGCTTTCGCCTTCGTCCCTACTAGAATGGAAACATTGGAATTTTAGGAATGTGTTATGAATGTTAGAATAGTTAGAGTTGATTGATGATTGTAAAATGCAACCACTTAATCAATATCGAAGATTTTTTAGGCTGGTTATTATTAGGAATTAGCACTTGGCTAATAACGGAAAGTGATGCTCAAAGAGAGCGAGAAAATGAGAGAAAATAAATATGAAAATGAAGGCAGTTTGACCTAAATTTCAAATTTTATTTTATATGTCTGAACACTTTATTATTTTTCCTTTTTGTAAAGATATACACCGATATTAGTCTCGTGGAATAGGTTCAAGTTAAATTTGTATTAACTTGAGGTTGAAACATGTAATTTGTGCATCTGCAATTCTATTTTTCTACATATTACTTTATTTGCTTTCTAGCATGTTAACAACGACATCATCTTTTATTTAAAAACAATAATACTCCTATTGATTCATCATAAGGTCTACATCAAATTTATAGTATAAAATATTCCAAGGTATCGCAATCAAAAACTTTATTCCCCATCAAAAGTATATTGGTCACCTCCACCACCAAAATTTCTAAAGATTGACATTAGGAAGCTAAATTCAACAAAAATTTATATAAAGGAGAGCAGTATTTAGTTAGAAATATTATCAATTGAATGTAAAACCAAAACCCCAAAAATAAAAATATCATG
>MKEJ01001977.1:0-12130 GCA_001753735.1 Embelia ribes
CGAAAAAATCCAAGTGGACCGCACTTAGAATTAACCGCAAAATTGTTAGTTTGTGAGTCGTAGAAACTCATGAATTCCAACACTACAACTACAAATGATGGTTTTAAGGCACGAAGTTACCAATGTCTCCAGATTTTCACTTGATAACCAAGATATGCAAAAGATATTGACAACATCAACCGACCGAAAAAATAATAATAATAAATAATTGAATGAAATGATACAATATCCTCAAAAATTGAGTAGCAAAATATTTATGTTAAACACGGAATTATCGGACATGTATATCCATGGAGGCCATTAGGAGTCTGCAGTCGGATGACTCACACCTTAACCTACACAATATTATAATTTATTCAAGAATTGCATAATGTTGAATTGCAAAAAACATACTCAAAATAAGCAGACCATATTATTTCTATGCAGCAAAGTCCTTGTGCAAGTGTCCTTTCCACGACCTTTATTTCAATTTTTTCTCTCTTTTGCAGACCGTCTCCCACTTCACCAATTAGATGCCTCAAACATGAGAGGTGCTTAGCTTTATGGCACGGAACACCCACTAACAAACTGCATACAAATACAAAGCACAACATCATCGCTTCCAAAAGCAATCGAGATCTGCGCATTCCGTTCTAATTGAGTGAAAGAAGTACAATCACAACACTTGTTTGAAAGAAAAACCCAATTTACGCATCCCATATTAAAACTGCATATATGTAGAAATTGCATCACTTCTAAAACTTTTACGAATTACGATATTGAAGGGCAATCAATGAAATACTTCTAGAGTAAAAAATAAAGAAATATTGACTTAGGCTGGGCTTGTAGCAAGGATTTAACATAAGAAAACATGATGAAAAATAAATTTTCTTTACAAAAGTTCATGGACATAATGAGGGCATATTTTTTTCAATAAGCTATTGTTAGAGTATATTGAAGAATGGGATACTGTCCCACATCAAGTAGGAGCTCTCTCGTATCATTGTATTCGTGGAATTATAAATATAATATAAGATCCAAAGATCGTTCCACTCGTGGTATTAACCACGTTAAATCCCGTGTTACTCTTTTACATTTTTGCTCTCATATTATTAGTTTTTATGTGGTGTCAGAGCTTTTTGGCTAACACTAGCTCGTTCCTTGGCCGGTAGCATTGTCGTATGCAAGTATAACCAATTGATCAGTTGTACCGATGTTCCACCACTAGTTCCTTTCATTTTCTCCCCCTTTTTTTTGCTAGGCATAACTGGCGCCTATGTAGTCAGTTGCAGTTGTTCTTTATCAATTAAAAAAAAAGAAAAAAAAATCCAAAACCTATATGTTTTTTGTCCAGCAACCACATGATCTCCATAATCACTTCCAACTTCAAGGCCCGCCCTCTTCATAATCCTCTTCATAATTAATAAATTTCTGTTTGTGGAAAACCAAAAAACGTATCCCTTTTCGAAATTTTTGTAAGTGTAAGGATCTATTACCTTTTGAGCGTGCCATCGGCAATGCAATAATCTCAATGTAAATATTTGAGCCTGCTTTGTGTATTTGAACTTCCAATAAAGGGCTCATTAGGTTGTAATTTTTAAGCTAGAAAGTTGTGTTATTTTTGATAGCCAAACAACTTTGTGTGCTTTAAAGCTATATTTTGTCGTTTGTTTGACTATCGAATAAGTTGAATAATGATATACATATAGAGTAATGATATTCGTACCAACTATTTGTATCAACTTAGATTATGTGGTCAATAATTAGCCAAATAAGTATATACTCTCTATTTTTCATAATAACGGGATGATGTGGCTAATTAGTGATCACATAATTTAAGTTGTTACGATTACTTTGTATGAATATCATTCCTCATTCGTACATATACATCAAAAACTTCCAACTTAGATCTCATGTGATGCAAAAATTGGAGAGCTCGTATCCTTTTCTATCTACATGCATTGCTCAAATGATTAATTGAAAAACTTAGATCCACAAAAGAGAACTTTCATTTACAATTAATATTACATTTGGGCGCACAAGATGGACAATTCATTCTGTAAAATTTGATATTTGAATATAAATTCCTCTTGTTGCGGCAGACACTGCAAATGAAAAGCACAAATTTTGAAATATTAAACTGATTTTGTAGAAAACACGATTGAAGGAACACGTTGTTGTGATTGATCTACAATATAAATTGTAGAGAGATAAACCATTTTCTCTTTGTATTCTTTTGATTTGAGAGGAGCTATTAGCATAAAAATCTATTGTGGTTTGAAAATTTTGCACGAAATCCTCATGTGGTTTAATCTTTGCTTAAAATCCCCTTGTGATTTTATATTCCTTGCAAAACATCCTACTAAGTCCATCTAATACAAAAAATACTCTTACGAAAAATAAATATTACTCAATTTTTTAGCCGTAAATGAGAAATATTATTTCACTTTTATTCAATACATTTTTATTACCATGAGTAATAAATATTTATAATGTATTAGTGTCGTGGTCTGAATCTCCATGAATCTAGTGATACGAGCTCCAATAAAGGAAAATAGAACGGAATACAATATGCAAGGTTCTAAAAGAAAAATATAAAATAATATCTATGCCATTCACACACACATCTGTCCGTTATTGCGGGACTTTCTAACACACATTCTACAGCCACATCAACGGCACGTATATATAAAAACAATGCTAACAAAAAAAAGGAGAATAACCAATGCTATTTCTATAAAATACATGTATATATATATGAATAGGGAAAACCAGCCTGTTACTTGTATAACGCTACAAGTTATATGCTTGTTAATATACAAATGAAATGACATATACATAAATTATTTGTCTCTCATAAAGAAGCAAGAACTTATCTTTATATTTGCCAAGATAACAACACTATATCCACGCTATCAGAGTATGCTATATCAAAAGAGGTATGTGAGAATAAAATGCTAATACTTGCGCCGAAAATATGTACAATATGAGTATGAGTATCTAGGGATACTCCTTGTCGGCTTCCGCACCTACAAAGCCACACATATGCCAAAATATGGGAAAAGAAAGTGTACAGTTAGTTAATAAATTCTACAATAAAGAAGAGATTAAGTTATATGCATTGTGAATAAATGCATGTCTATGCATATGTATCATATGAACATAAATGAAATTTTGAGCATGAATGTTACACACGCTAACGCATGCCCATGCCAATGCCAGCACTTTAAAATATTTTACTTGTGACTAGTATCACTACACATCATTAATCGCTAAGGCCACCACCAACCGGTGACATGACCGAGCCTTCGTTAATCACCGCCAACTGATGACATAATCAATGGTATAATCCAATATTTGGTTTTCCGTTTTTCACGGTGAGACTTATTGCTAAAATCTCGCATTTTAGATTTTATTTGATACATTTATGTCCCAATAATTGAAAGGACTATGCCTGTGCATTTAAAATAATTTCCTTTTAAAATTCATGCCAACGCAATACCACACAATGCCACGTGAATGTAATGAAATGTATTAGTTATGCATATTAACTTTCTACGTATATACATGATACTGACCAATGCATGAACATGAATGTAAACTACGCATATAATGAATTCTACGCTTATTCTATGCCTTCGCAACTTAACAAATACATTCAAGTCATCTACGCATAAAAAAGCTTATTTTTACATATTTCTACGCCTACGCAAGCTTTGCATTCTAACGTTTCATTCATGTACATACATATTGACAAAGGCGTCAACATTATATTAAATTTTGTTGACTATCGTACCCATTAAGTCACTTGAATCCGTCCCGAGACTTCCTATGCAAAACCCCCCAAACTGCCTCCGCTATGCCTCTCGATTTGGTCTAGTAAAGGATCTTGAATCACTTTGCACCTATAGATAAAAATGATCCACACACCATAAGGATCATGAATATCAAATTTATTTCTCACGTGCGAAAAGTGCACGTAAAACTAGAAAAATGAAAGAGAGAAATAGAAAAAGAGATTTAAGCCAAAATGATCTCTATGATATAAGGGTGAACAATTTTCACCATTTTATCCAAATCCGAGCTCCGATGATAGGTGGAATCAAGCCATAAAGATTGAAGTTTAACACCCCCCAATCCATTTCTTTCTTTATTTTCGGAAACGAGATAAAATGAAATGAAGAAATGAGTGTTCGGTCCACGCGGTTAACTCAGTCAACACCTCGATAGATCGACCCAACAACACTTGGATCGATCCACTGACTTTTTGGATCGATCCAGAAGCACCTGGATCGATCGGATCCTTTGGAATTTTGGACTAAAATACCTTCGGCTGAAATTTTCTGAAAACACTCATAATCACTTTGAGACCCTAATAAAAGTATCTGAAAACTTTCAAAGTCATTTTAGAGTGCGTAAAGCTCGTTTTATGCAACTTCATTCGATTACTGACAAACCCCAACTGTACCCCACAGTTTTATGCTAATCAACGTTATCACTACGCTACGCGCTATGTACTATGCTCTACGTACTATGCATACACTCAACTCATACCATGCAATAATAATATTATAATACAATGCATAATATCATATTAAAAATGAAAAATTTAGCCGAATTTCTGAGACGTTACAATTTTCATCAATTGATGGTGTAGAGCACACCATCGTGTCTTGGATAGTTGACACATGCATTTGTTGTGGTCCCCACTTGTTTTTTTGTACACATGTTATTCATCCAAAGGTGATGGTGTACCAAATATCTACACCAACGGTAGAGGGAAACTTCTCTCGTACAAAAACTCATTACGCTAGCGAATTGGATCATGGAAATTAAAAATCCAACTGTTGCTTTGACCCATAAAATGTTTTGGGCACTGCCTATAAATTAAATTTTTTTCAAAGATATACTTTTTGCATAAATTACTTCATTATTACTGTCATCGAACATCATGGAAGAGGTCTCCCATTGCTTCAAGTGATATGAATTTCTAATATTGTTTATATCCTTCACTTCTGCACATTTTCACTCTAATTATTTGTCCTCGGCAAAATGTTTATAGATTTTGAAGAATAACTCTGATGGTTCTGAGTCTGGCTCATTGCTGCAGTGTATGAACCATACTCTTACTATATTTGGTTCAAGGCTTTTTAAACACTGGGTATGATCAATTGCCTGATTGTCTTCTATATAAGATGGTTGGTGTTATAAAATGTTATATATGGTCTGAGTTTTGCTGATGGGGTGCAGGTTACACATCCTTTATGTGATCGCAACATGATCTTAGCTCGTCTGGATGCTGTTTCTGAGATTGCTGACTCAATGGTTTCTTCTAAATCTTCTCCAATCATTGATGTGGGAATTTACAATAGCTCATGTGTGCTACCTGATTTAAGCTCTTTGCTTTCTTCTGTTCTGACTACCCTTGGAAGGTCTCTTGATATACAACGAGGGATAACCAGGATCTTCCATCGAACAGCTACTTCATCTGAGGTAATAGAATATCTTGTATCGAGTTTGCTTTAATACATATTAATATTTGCCAAACACAAGAGAATGTGCATTGATCTTGATCTTTTTTGTGAAGTGTTCTAATTCGTAATATATGGTACTTGAGAAACTAGGTGTTTGGGTAGTGTTTGTTTGCTTATACTATAATCTCCAACTCTACTACTTGGGGTTGGAATCCTTAGGATTGGATTTGGCTACAATTCTGCTGTTAACTGAGTCTAATTGTGTGTTGATCAGATCAAACAAATGTGCCCTTCGAGCTTAAACATGTATTGGTCAACATTATTACCCATTACACTTGATTTTCATATGTTTATAGAGTGCAAACAACAATTAGAACTTTATGTAAATGGAGGATTATTGTGCTATAAAATCTATTTGCTTTTCATCAGATCTGGAGGCATCAGTTTGCTAAGTTGATTAGTCACAAATCTCTTGTAGAGTGACATGATACGTAGAAGTTGTTTTATCAATTAAAACTATTCTTGGGGTTTGCTCTTCAGCAATTTTTTTCTGTACCTGTAGTACTCATTTCTAGCTTCGTGATGAAATAATCTCGAACATAATTTTCAGTATCACATATGACGATTAATTATTCATCTATATGGCATTTTCTTGATTGTTCGTGTTTATGGTTCTTTGTGATTTGATGGTCCAGTTTGTGGCAGTCATTCAAGCTCTCTTGGCTGCTGCAAAACAACTACAGCAACTTCACATCGAAGATGAGTGGAAAAGTGATGAAGCACGACAGAAAACCGTGCACTCTATGTTGCTGAGAAAGTTGATTTTAACAGCTTCGTCATCAAGTGTTATCGTCAATGCAGCGAAACTTTTGTCTGGTCTAAATAAAGAGGCTGCCCAGAAAGGGGATCTTCTTAAGTTATTTAACACTTCCTGTGGACTTTTTCCAGAGGTTTTCTCTTTTTTCTTCTTTTTTCTTTTCAACAGCAAGGGTATCTCTATGTGTTAAATTTAGTTTTTATGTTTTTTTCCAATGTTTGCTCTCGCTGATTTTAAGTAATTTGTTTTTGAAACAATTCTGGTGCAGGTTGGCGAAGCCCAAATGGCAGTTCAATTAGCCAAGGACAATTTGGATTCTCTGATTGTTTCGTATCGCAAAGTGCTCAGAATGTCAAAATTGGAATTCATGAGCATCTCTGGGACAACACATTTGATAGAGGTACCCAGGAGGGTTCTTTTCTGTCTTCTTCGGGAAAAGTGAAACAATATTAAGTTATATGTATTAATAAACCATTAAAGAAAGAGTTTTCTGGACTAAAAGGAGTGTTCCCTAGAAAACCTTTCAGAAACTCCGGAAACAGAAGGGAACCCATGTTCTTTTTCTTTTTTTCTTATGGAACTGGCTCTTTATGGCCCTAATCTTGTAGATCTATTTCAGATGTCGTCAGATGCAAGGGTACCAACAGATTGGGTAAAAGTAAATAGCACTAAGAAAACAATACGATATCATCCTCCAGAAGTATTGACTGCTCTGGACCAGCTATCACTAGCAAACGAGGAGCTTGCTGTCGTATGCCGAACTTCTTGGACTACGTTTTTAACGGACTTTGGTACATATTATGCCGAGTTTCAATCTGCTGTGCAAGCTTTAGCTGCCTTGGATTGTCTACATTCCCTTGCCATTGTTTCACGAAACAAGGTTATAATTACTTGCTTTTCCCTTTTTTGTTTTCTCTTATTTTGCCCCCAATGCCTTAAAGTGATTTTTGTGGCTTCGCTACAGAATTATGTCAGTCCAGTTTTTGTGAATGATTCCGAACCTGTACAGATGCATATATCTGCTGGGCGTCACCCGGTATGTTTATGAGATGCTTATGTTGTTCGCATTCCTTCTAAATAGAGGGTAAAAGAGAACTAGTTTTTATTTTTTGCTTTGCTTGAAACGACAGTAATCATATCTTTTTGATTTTTTACCGTACTTATTAATTATGAGAAATATGAAAATGTTTCACAAAATTGTGATTAATCAGGTCTTGGAGACAATATTGCAAGATAACTTTGTTCCAAATGACACAAATTTGCATGCTGATGGAGAGTCTTGCCAGATAGTGACAGGACCAAACATGGGTGGAAAGAGTTGTTACATTCGCCAAGTTGCTCTAATAGCTATAATGGCTCAGGTAGATTTCTGATGAATTTATGCTTTAAAAAGGTGATTTCATCAAAAGAAGTTTTACATTGTCAAAGTCAGAATATTAAAATTACATATGCGCAACTATCTATATGTTTATATATGCAGCTTATTTGTATACACAGATTTTTGCGACTGAAATGAATGGATCTTGAAGAGCAGTGTTTTACCCATTTAGGAAGGACTGAGTAGTTGGGAAAATTGCATTGATTCTCAATATTGATGTATTTGCTATTTTTCGAAATTCAACAAGAGTGTAGTTTTTATTTTTTTTTATAGAAAATTAGAAACTCTCTCGTGGTTGTAGTTTCATTGAAATGTACCTTCTGATCTGTCTAGGTTGGTTCATTTGTCCCAGCATCGTTAGCAAAACTTCATGTACTCGATAGCATCCACACACGAATGGGTTCTTCTGATAACATCCAACAAGGAAGGAGCACCTTTCTAGAAGAGTTAAGCGAAGCCTCTAATATTATCCACAGTTGCACATCCCAATCTCTGGTTATCATGGATGAACTTGGACGAGGCACAAGTACGCATGATGGTGTGGCAATTGCTTATGCTACATTGCATCATCTACTTGAACAGAAAAAGAGCATGGTTTTGTTCGTCACGCATTATCCTAAAATTGTTGAAATAGAGAATGAATTCCCGGGCTCCGTAGGAGCGTACCATGTTTCTTATCTCACCTCAAATAACGAAATGGAGATGGAGTCGAACAATGGGGATGTTGAGATGGCGAATCATCAAGATGTCACTTACCTGTATAAGCTTGTGCCTGGTGTTTCTGAGAGAAGCTTTGGATTTAAGGTTGCTCAGCTTGCACAAGTAATGCCCCTATCTCTCGTAGATGATCCATTATATATGGTTTTTTTTCCATCTTTGTTTAGGCCAAAATAACTTGTAACTAAATGCGCTCATTGTTTGAAGAAAAAAGTTAAAAAACTACCCTTCAAAGATTTGACTAAACGGATCGTAAGTCAAAGCCTAATTGCTTTGAATTTTGAGATCTTAGAGATAAAATTTCTACTTCCCTTTAATGTTCCAAAATTGCTTAACTTGCAGCTTCCTGATTCATGCATTCGTCGAGCTATTGTCATGGCCGCGAAGTTGGAGGCAGATGTTAGCCAGCGGGAGAAAAGTATACTTGTGCAGTCATTACTAGAAGATGTGGCGGTGAATGATAAGGCACAGCTTTGTATCTCAAAAGATTTTGATTGTTCTTATGTTGGCGGGATCGATGAGTTTGAAGAATTTACCGACTCGTTCAGAGGACTATTTAACAAAGTAGACTCTGCTTTGGAGGAGAATAGTGACCCGGCAACATGTTATCAGTTTTTGAAGCGTGCTAAAAGCATTGCAGCCAAGTTAAATACTAGGTATGTATGTGTCTGCTCTGCCTTTTGTTGTGGTTCTGCTTTTGAAATCATGTTCTTTTTTTGCTCTTTCCACCTTGTATTTTTATTCTATTTCGCCTCGTCGGTTTGTGGTTGTGTGTGTATATCGAGGATATTATTGTTGGCCAACGTCCCAACTCAGCTTCTATGACAGCCTCATTCGAGAAATGTTGCGAGTTGGGGGACTAAATAATGGTTTGAAGGAGCAACATTCTGTGTCATACCACAATTGAAGTTGTAGTGTATTTTCATGTAAATTTTCCCTTGTGAAAGCATTTGAGTGAGCTATATTGTGAAATAATCACTTTCGACCTTTTTCTCGTGATTGTACTCGCTTTTATGATGTCTTATTTGTTCCAAGACGCCGCCTTTATCTTTGTTATTTTTTTGATATGTAATTTTCTGCAGGTTTGTGAAATGATGACACAAGTACAACAGCAAACACGGTACTCTGAAAGAAAAAACGAGATATGAGCTTTCAAGCGGCTTTGAATCTGTAAAAACCATTTGACATGTCCCATTCCTATGTTCTCCGCCGAGTATTTTTGTTCGTTTGGGATCAATTCTTGCCCTTTTGCACAGAGAAGTCCGGTGGCAATTTTGATAGCACGGAGTGGAAGTGAAAAAGCAGCAATTTTGATGGCGCCCGAGTTAAGAGTGGAATTGAAAAGGCGACGGGTGATATTTACCCGGTGATGACATAATGTGATATATATGTATACTTTTGTTTTTAATGGCTGAGAGTCTGCACCATTTACTATATAAGATCGCGGGGGATAAATTAGCTTTCGGTTTTGGTGGATGATAATAGGTTATATTAAAAAAAATTGAAAATTTATACATAAATTATAGAAATTTTGAATTTCAGAGAACGGTCCCCTTATGTTCTTAAGTGGTGTAAAGTATTGAACTAAAGATGTTTTGTACTCAAAATGGAGAAAAAATTTAAATTTGAAAAGTTTCTAATCTCGATTCTGTTTTTAAGCTTCAATTATTTCTCATTATAAAACTTACATTGCACAAAATAGCTGATGTCGTGTGTGTAAATTATATTTAAGAGTAATAATTTCCCCTTAAATATGTTTGTTATTTAGATCAATTTTAGTTAAAATAACTTTGTACTAATAACAAGGACCTACTTGCGTACTTGTTCAAAATTGGGGACTATAACTAGTACAATTGTAACAATTGGGGACTTATTAACTGTTTCAATTGCGTAACTTTGGCATATGGGGACTGTTAATGTAATTAAATACAGTAAATTCAGGTAAATAAATTTTTCTATCTGTATAATTTGAGATATATTAAAATAATATTCACTTTCTAAATTCAACAAAAATTTAAATTTTCTAAATTGTTATTTCATATTAAATATATTTAGCAATTGTAATTCACTAAAATTACATTTATTATGGGTAAATTTGTAAACTTAAATCTCATTTAATATTTTTCAACTTATTTGAAAATTAAAAGAAATGAGGAAGTTTTTATTTTTGGTATCTTTTTTAGTAATAATTTTGTATAGGTATAGGGGGAAATTTTGATAAAATTATGTATTTGCAAAATCAACACACTTTTAATAATCTTTGCAAAAATAAGCTTTTTACAAAATTTTGGATTGAAATACCATTTCCCTCTTTCTTCTCTTTTATCTCTTTCTTTGTCCATCAACTATAAATTAAATGAGAAAGGCGATGCGTACATGATGAGTAGACAATGATAATCCCTCTAGCTCTCGACAATTAATTGAAACTCTTTGTAGCAAGAATGCGACAAATCTAATAGATTAGAATCATTATTCGTCAACCGTTCTTCAACATTAAACACTTTCTTCTTCAATATTAAAGTTGAAGATTAGTAAAAAAATTATAAAGAAATAATTAAGAAATGTGAAGAAAAATTCTTTAAATTTCTTGAAAAGTTCTTTTCATTTTTTCATAATTCTTCGTACTTTCCACAAGTTTAACATAAGTGAAGAAATTGTAAAGAACTAATGAAGAAATGTTTTTCAAAATTCTTCAAAAGTTTTTCACATCAATATTAAAGTTGAAGATCAGTGAAAAAATGTAAAGAACTAGTGAAGAAATGCGAAGAATAATTCTTCAAATTCTACACAGTTCTTTATAATTATTTATAATTCTGTATAATTAATCACAATTCTTCAAAGTTCTTAATTTTTTTTAGTTATTCACAGTTTTTCAAAAGTTTTTCACAGTAATTCATAATTTTTCACAATTCGAAACTGAAATTCTAATTGAAAAGAAAACCAACTAGTGTGTTAGGTACTTGGGTTTATAAAATCTGTGATTAATAAGTAAAATGAAGATCACAAATGACTAAACTTGGCTAACCCATTTTTATTTTGTTTCATTTTTATGCTTTACCCAAAATTTTAAAGACTAAATTCCCCACAACCAAATGACAGATCTCAATAACTACATTTTCCTTGCCCAAACATTATTTTTTTTCAAAGAAGAAAATTTTCATAATAGTTACTATTTCTAATAACCCACAAAAACCTACAAATCATAAGCACAAAAAGTAAACATCTTTTTTCTTTCCATATATCAGAATAGGAATTTAAGCATTTTATGCAATTGGATATAACTATGAGGTCTATAGAATCTGTAGAAGAAATAGAGCTGCAATAAAAAAGCTAATACTTGAAACAACAATTGGAGACAAAGTGAAGTCTCCTCTCTTTCTCTCTGCGCTGGCTGCTCTGTTATTGAGTATGGGAATGTGGATGGGGGGAGGGGTTTGGAGGAGGGACATTTTGTACCTTTTACATCTGAAAATATTATTTTTACAAAGATTATTAAAAAGTGATCCATTTTTGCAAATGCTAAGTGTTATCTTATCAAATTTCCCGTGTAGAGCTCAGAGTTCAGAGACAGATAACGATAGTGTTTGGATAAGAAAAATTGCAAAACATAGGACTAACAGTGCCCTTCAACAATAGCATTAAATATTAGCAAAAATAGAACTTTTGAACGTGAAAAGACAAAAATACCCTACCTCCTACCCCACACTTTTCCTATTCTCTCTATTATGACCTTAGACCTCCCCGTGCCGCGCCCCCGCCCCCGCG
>MKEJ01002000.1:0-11723 GCA_001753735.1 Embelia ribes
TTTTGTTAAATACATTATTATCCTTCGTTGGTTCAAATTATTAAGTAAAATAGTTGAATTTTGTAATAGTGAGAAATATATTTTTGAATTGTAAAATAGATAAAAATTTAGAAGCCTTCGTACTTTTAGAATAGAGATATATATGAAAAGTCAAATGGGTCTATCTTTTAGAAACTGATGGTTTACAATTAATCTGTTATTCATGGAATAAGTTGAAATTCATTATGCTACCGAATTTTTAGCCACTATAATATGGCTTAGTCATAAAAGAAAAAAAATTGTAAATAAAGTTATGCGTTGTGAATCTTAATATAAAGGGGGATGTAATATAAATTTTCTGCTAAAGTACTAATTGTTCTGAAAACTAAAGGATGTTTTGAGCATGTGATCATACAAAAAATAAAGTTTTGGGGAATTCTTAATATGCATGAAGTACGTTAGGTGCAACGATTCCCCGCAAGATAAAAAATTTGTTTCATATAAAAATAAAAAATAAAAAATTATGGAGGCTTTAATTAAAAATATTGACGTAAGAAAGAAATGCTTACAAAAACAACACAAAGTAAGCTATCGATAAATACCTTGCTAGTGAGGACATAGACGGCAACTATTAAGCATGTGACTCAAAACAAAGCGATAGTCATTTAACTCATCTTATCATTTTTTCTATTACATTACTTAGTTTCCGGGCCGTCCTAAATTGTCTGGAATTGGGAAAAGGAGATACGCATCATTGAACCCCTAGCGTGATAGCGTGTTTACACACGAGGGCTTTGGTGGCCTGGTCCTCGTCCTCAAACAAAACAAGGGCCTGTGCCTTACCATTCATCTCGAAGAGCTTAGTGTTGACAATGGTGCCATGTTCCTCTAGGTGAGCAACAATCTCCTCCGCCGTCGCATCCTGAGTGAGGGTTGACAGGTGGATCATTTTGGTCGGAGAGCAACAATAGCAGTAATTTTTTGCAGCATTGCAGTTTATCCGATCTAGGTTTGAGTTGGAGTACTTGATATTCGGGTGCTTTGAAAAGTTTACCTCCATTCCTTCCCAAATAGCATTGCCCCCTATCCAAGAAATTAAATTTTATGGCCATAAAAAAAGGGAATTACTATTAAAAAAAAAAGTTCAAGGAGGCCATATTCTAGACGGAAAAATAGATGCTTAGCCAAGGTTTTTCCCCTCGTAGAGAAGCAAAACATCCATTGAAGTGCCCTAAAATTACGTGCACTGTCACTCGTTATTCTGGTCGAACTTTTTTGCAATGTTTACGTGCTATTCATGTATAAAATGACAGGCTAGAATTTATACACACCTGCAGAAGCACAACAAACACTAAAAGTGCCTTGAAAATACATGATATATCACTGCCACATCATTACCATCTTTCTAGTGTGTATCTGGATGGAAGTTCAGTTTGATTGCGATTTTTGCAAACAAGATTATCCAAGAAGTTCATTAGTTCAATACTCCTTATGACCATCCGAAAAATATGCAAAAAGCAAATTAGACAATAAAAAAAATGATGAGACAAATTCTATGCACCTAGTGTCCATACAAACGATGGTTATGAAACAAATTTGACTTCCCAAATAAGAAATGTCTAGTCTACCTTCACATCCAAGTGCACTGACATAACTCTTATTCAGTATACACATGATATGTAATGGGCATCTATGAATCTTAATTAAAATTAACCAAGAAAAGAAATGAACGTATAGGACATGAACCCTTAAGAAATGTACTGCTAATTCAGCCTGGAAACCGTCGCCCATCTGAACTAATGCATGATCTGGCTTGTTCCGCAGAAGTTTTATCCTCACAATGTTTCCATAGATGGAGAACAAATTGAACAGTTTATCTTCGTCTACTCTCTGAGAAGGGCATCTCAAAAACAAAAAAACAAGTGACTAAAACATAACCACTATAATATCCATCAATTAAGGTGTGACAACAGGCTTTGTCCTGGATCACCATTGAACAAAAAAGACACACAAGCGCAAAGAGAGAAAGATGGAAGTCGGGAGAGAGAGAGAGAGAGTACATCCGGGTCAAGGTTAGATACAAGCACAGTGCACCTGTCATTGGTCCCACTTATTCCAGGAGGTAGCCCTCCTCCAAAAGCAGCAACAATGGCAGCAGCATTGTTGCCCATCTACAGAAAAAACAAAATGAAATGAAGGTACAAAAGAAGAAAAGCATCCAAATCAACTGAAAAGGATCAACTATCACAAAAAGACGAAACTCCCCAGCTCTGGGCCAACATCTAGGAATGGGACCTAACATACACACCTGTGCAAATCCAACTGCAACACCAATAAAAGAAAATCAGAACGTGATTAAACTTTAAAATCACATAAAGAGAGTGATTCTACCGAAGCAACAGTTACAGCATAGCAACACAAAGCAAGTACCTGAACTAGCTCCATACATGCCTGCAACATCTCCATATCCAGACTAATGGAAACACAAAAAAAAAATTGATATTACAAGACAACAAAGAAAATACCACACAATACGCTGCTTTCAATAAATACTCATAGGATTATACCTGCGAGGACCTTCCCTTCTGCTCTGGAGGCAAAGATGGGTTTGTAAAATCTCTGCACCACCAAAGTAAAATACCAACAGCATTCTTAAATCAATGGAGTGATAAGGAAGGATGTGACGAGAAAAACTAACAGTGTAATTGCTAAAACTGGAGAAGGATGCAGTCACCAACCCACCTTGAGCGCTCGTTATTGAAATTCACTTGTAGCTCATCAAGGCTGGAAATTAGATGTTAACAACACACTAAATAAAAACCCTTTACTAGGAAAAATGAAACTCACAAGGATATTTCATGCACATAATAGGAATACTAGAAGGAGGTCTCAGACATACTTTGAAAACTGAATGTCCAGCTGACAGCAGCCATCGTAAATATTACGCCCCTAAGAAAACATAAACAGTGTATTAAGCACTTCTCCAAAAAAGGAAAATTCTTTAAAAACTGTTCACTTCCAAAAATATGCAGAAAACGTTAAGGATATAGTACCTGCAGAGAGTTTCTTGCCGAAACAGCACTTTGGCGTGATTGATACTGTATCAATGCCTGGAAACCTACATTATTTTCATGTAAAAGATAAAGAAGAAAACTTTTAGTAAGACATTATTTAAAGGAATCAAAACTTCACCACACCTATTTAAAGGTAGCAAACATACACAACGTTTCAGTAACGTCAAGATATTTTAGTACTTAAGCCAATAGTAAAATAAAACTCAACAAATATATATGCAGACCACACTACGCATATTGAATCAGCATACAAGAAGAAATGTACATTGCATGATCTTTCATAACATCAGGTCAAATAAAATGAAATTCAGAAAAGGAAGAGAAGAAAGAGAGAGGGAGAGAAGAAAACTTGAAGAAGCTGACCAGCTGACTTCTGAAATGTCACAATCTTCTCCACAAATCCATGAGGAGAGAACACTTGATGTAGCACTTCCACGGTAATAGGATACAGCATGTGATGAATGGTAGCTAAGAGAATTCGGTTAGGCTGAGTATCCACCGTGTGAGCATCAGAAGAACAGCATAGAGACAGAAGAGAGACAGAAGAGAGAATGAATTGAGAGAATAGTAGATGGAGAAAAGGAGAGAGAACTGCTAGTCATTCATTTGTTAAGAACAAGCATAACAGTCAAGTCCAAGCAATAGATGCAGATAGCACTTAAACGCAGCTAAGAGAAAAGAAAACTGTTTTGTAGCCATTTGGTTCGGTTCTTTTATATTTGGTCATTGAGATGCAATCAAGTTTAAGTAAACGTATATTCTGCACCCAATTCACATTGCCAGATCATACTGATATAGGACACACTCTAAATTTAGCTCAAAATTCTGTAGGACAGTGGGTCATATAAGAACAAATGAAGAACATTTAGTGACACTCAAAGATAAAAAAATTGCAACAATTTGCTAAGAAGTGCCTTATATTAGAACGGCATACAAATGGAACTAGCAAAAGCTTATCATAACATACAAAAACCTAGGCTCAGAAGGTAATTTAAATTCTCTGTGCATTATAAATTTAACTTGACGGTATCAACAATGAGAAAAAAAGAACCAAATTGAAACATCAACTAACTGTGGCTCTTGGACCAGACAATGTCACAGGCGTACGGGAGATCAGAGTATCTTTTTTTATATCACATATTTTGCCACAAGGAGTAGCGCTTTTATAAAAATTCTTTCATCACAAGAGTCTTTCATTACTAAAGTTTTATTTCATGCCCAGAATTAGATATTCTTGTGCTTTAACATCCAATACTAAATCTACAAGTTATAGCCATTTACAAAGCTGCTGTATAGACTTCTCCACATAAAAGATCTAATACTCATTCTCTCTTATATTGGTGTTCCCACTTTCAAGACCATATATACAGTTCCAAATACCATCTAACGAAAGAGTAGATCACAAACCTCTTCTCCTCGGCTTTGAGAAGACTGTTCCATAGTTGTTAGTTCCTGATGCGATGAAAATTGAACATACACATTCCTTCCTCTGTATGTTTTAACCATAAGAATTTGAATCATAAATTCTTGAAACTTTAAATAGAACAAATGAAAAAGAAAAATGAAATTTATTTCAGCATGGTACCTAATGCTTGGCTGGACATTTGCGTAGTACTGCAACGCATTCACAGCAGACGAAACATCTTGCATTTGAAGGAGTGCCTGCACATGTGAGCAAGATTTGAGGTGCTTCAAATTTTTCTGCTTTGATCAACTTCAAAACAAATAAAACTTTCTACCACTGTTAAAACTAAATCGACCTGATTTTTGGCACGAAGCATCACGAGCTTGTCAATGAGCCCAAATGGCTGAAACAGCTGAAGCAGGTCATTCTAGCAAAACAATATAAGCTGAGTAAGAGAGCATACACCAAAATAATAAGTAAAGGCAACCTCATATTAAGAAACAAAAACATAACAAATAAATAATGGAAGAAGAATCAAAAGAATATTTGAGACAAAATAGTGTGTGTGAAAGCTACCTCAGAAATCTCATGTCCCACATTACGCACGTGAATGACCTTGGAAGGCTCTGCCATCTTCAAAGACCGACATTAACCAAAAAGGTCCAGACTAGAAATTAGTATTGGAATAGATGGAGCAAAAACAAAAGGTTTTCCACTTCAAGGGCATCCCATTAACACATTATGGCAATCAAATTGAAGTAATGGACAATAAATATCTTTCACATTTCAGTTCTTGAGCCGAAAGGAAATACAGGGCAAACCAAAACTACCACCAGCTAGACTACGAATAGACAACACCAAAAGGGACAATAAGAGTTCAACAGACTTTTGCCACAGTAGAACAATAAAACTCAAACAGACAATAAGAGTTCTGTCAACCAACAAAAGCCCCAAAAGAAGCATTAAAATGTAAGAAAATACTTGAAACAACACAAAAAGGGGGGGGGAATCCTACTAAAACACAATAACTAGGGAAAATAAATGGACCAAAAAATGGACGATGAAAATCCAACACTTTTCATTTTTCTTCAACTAAAACACATTAACCATGACTTATTTAGAAAAGATTATGATTAAGAAAGTTGGGAAGAATCAAAGCACAGTACTAAAAAACTTTTTTCCTTCCACTGAAACACATTAACATTAAACATGAAAACATACCAATAAATAAAAAATAATAAGAGAAACCAAAAGTGAATGTTTTTGCATATTTTCAAATTCTTGAGCATAGCAATATTATAAATACAATAAGGAAGCACTACATATCAACCCAAAAAGAAAAATCAAAGATATTCTTCAACTGAAATTCATTAATTTTTTTTTTCACCAAATATAAAAAGAATTGAATCATATAACCAAAGCTTTTTCCTGCAGCTGAAACACATTCACCATAAAGAAGAAATCTATTTCAATAAAAGGCTTTTCCTTTTTTTAACCCCCTAAACAACTAATAAACATGTTTGCATCCTTTTCAGTTCACAAGCATAGCAATGTGCTGTTATCTAAATTACAAAATACAATCAGTTACTATATCTCAAACCGGACATTGCCCAAACAGAACAATAAAACTCAAAAAGATAACAAAGTTGAGTTCTTTGGACATCAAAACCCTATGTTCCAGTGAAGACATGGTTTTTCAAAAATAATAATGAAAAGGACTACAGAGAAAAGGTGATGAATTGAAACATATAAAAAAAAGCTATTTCCATCGGCAAAAATACATATAAAATATAAAGAAGTGTGCCAAATATATATAATCTGTCCATCCCAAAAATTTTAGTCCTAGATCAAAAATCCAACTTATATAGGGAACATCAATAAATGAGTTATTTTTGCATTAAATGATTAAATTACTGTTGAACATTCCAATTTACCCCCATTAAGTGTGGCGTGGCATGGAGTGCATGAATATTAAATAGTAAAAAAGCAAAATAAATAAAGGTAATTTAGGAAATCTAAATTTTTCAATCATTTATGGACAATATTTTGGGACATACCAAAAAGGAAAGATGGACTAAAATATTGGGAGGGAAGGGGTACGTTTTTTTTTATTTTTCCAAACAACTAATAAATAGCAATTAACTAAGGAAAACATAAAATAGAGTATATTTGCATACCAATCTAATCTCGTCTAGTTATGGAATACAATCAAAATTTATATATATCCAAGAGGAAATTGTCAAAATACTTGTAATGCTTGTAAAAAGAAAAAAGTTGGACCTTAAAAGTCAAACCCTAAATTTCAGTGAAGACGTGGGCTAAATATTTTCTTAAAAAAATAAGAAAATGACTAAAAAAAGGAAAGAAGTGAACATATAAAAAAAAGCTTTTTCCTTTCGGTGAACAAATTAAGGCTCCGTTCACAAGGATTTCTCGTAGGAAACTGTGATGGAAAGGAAAATTCCTTCATAAAAAATCATGAATGCAAGAAAAACATTCTCTTCTGTCACATTTTCCTTTAAAAAATCCTTGCATCAAACGCAGCGTAAGGGTTTGTTTAATTACTCTACTTCTCAACGAAACATCTTGTTCTTCTTAGATAAGGGTTTGTTTGGTTGTAACTTTTAAGGGTTTGTTTGGTTGAAACTTATAGGCTCCAGTTTTTCGACTTATTAAGCTTAACAAAGTTTGGCTGCTTAGCTAAAAAGCTGAGCTTATTTGTTGTTTCGGCCTCAATAAGTTTTAAGCTAGATGCATCTAGTTTTTTTCTTAGTCATAAATAAGATGGCTTATTTGCTTAAAAGTTATAACCAAACGAACTCTAAGAATAAAAAAAAAATATATAGTCTATTAAACTAAGAAAAAAATCTAGATGCATCATGCTTAAAACATCGTGCTTCTTTAGTCAAAACAACAATTTAAGCTTAAAAAAGCTTAGCAAACAAATACAGCCCAACATTTAACCAAAAGGGGGGGAAATTTTAAGCTTAAATGCTGCAAATAAACACGAAAAGAGACCTGCAAAAAGAAGTCCTGAAATCTAGAACAAAGAAGATAGATTGAATGAAAAAAGAAATACTATAACTGCAAGAGGAAAGATTCCAGATGAGTGTGAAAAAGACTAGAAGTTACATGGAAAATTCAAGCATTTGATTCCAGGCTGACACCCGCCTTGTCGACCTCTCATAAAAGTATAAGAAAAGTGACTATTCGTCCTCCTTAATTGCAGGAGACTTTATTCTTAGTACATCTTGTCTTCTGTTGTAAGTTTGTCATGCATGGAAATCTGAGTTTATTTTAGTTCCCAGTTCAAGCCTTCACACCCATATTTTCCTTATAATGTTTTGTTTTCCAATTTTTACATGTTCAAGTAGAGATTGTGCCCCCCTTGTTCAAAATCCTTGCTCCACCCCATTGCAGCTATCTGCTGGTTTAAGACCTCTAGTCTTTCTAGGGCAAATTCTACTCTACTTATCTCCTTACTACACAAATAAGTGGGGCTTTAAATAAGAATTGAATGGCACAGACTCGGAAATTTTTGTAGCAGTTATTATGTATAAAAAATGTACATAGGTCAGTAGCACCAGACCCCCTACCCGGGAATCTTAGTTCTCCCCTGAAATGTCATGTTCTTCAAGCCTAATTACCTATGTGACCTTATTCAATCAACTGATAGAGGCTAAGCAGAAGCTAGATGCATCGAGTTAAAATCTTTTAACTTTTTCATATCAAGACAACATTTAAAAAAAAAAAGCAGTACACCCCATCACTTAAGCAGAAAAAAAAAAAAGTAAAGCTTGAGCTCAAAAGCAGTAACATTACAGAGTCTAAATGCAAAGAAGAAGTGTGCCAAACAAAGTTGTTGTTGTTGTTGTTGTTGTTGTTGTTGTTTGCCTGAACAAACTTATTAGGTTGCATTTTTTAAGCAAGAAAGCTAGTTTTTTTTCTACCCACGAAAAAAATTGGATATATACAGCTTAAAATTTCCAGCTTAGTTAGGTAAAAACAACAAATAATTTAACAGTTTGAATCTGAACTCTTTGGTTCTTTTATGTTTTTCGGTTTTCGGCAGGAGCAAGCCCTTGCAGATATGGGATAAAGAAGGTGAGTTTCTTCTTATTTTATTTTGGTTGAAATTTTTTTAGAAGAATACCATTATAATATTGAGTTTGAAACTTTTTCTCAAAATAAGCCTGTCTGCAGAAATGCCATCTTGTGACCTCGAATGGCGAGTTTAATATCTGCATTTGCCATTCCTTACTGGCAAGATTTATTTGAACTAGCCATGACCATTGGCGAGTATAGGAAACACCATTTAAAATGATAATTTCGATAAAGGGCTTAATTTTGGTAAAATTTTGAACATGCTTATTTTGGTCAAAAGTTTTTGAAAGCCGGTTTGTTTTGGTGTTTTCTCTAAATTTTATATGCTACAAAAGTAACATTAGGGTGCTGGTGTAATCACTGGAGCCGTTGAAATTTAATGAAGCTGCCATATTTTGTTTTAAATTTAAAACTCTTGAAATTAACAAATGGGAAGAAATTTTATAATCACAGCCTGGCACTTTGGCAGGTCTTATGGCAGGTGGTTGAGGCGTAACAATTTAATGGCAAGTTAATTGTAAGGATTTTCAGATTTTTGACACATGACAATATCTTTTTGAACTTCTTTTGTATTATTAGCTGTGACCTGTTTTGAGACTTAATTGATAAATTCCATACCCTTGGGAATATGATTCTGGATTGTGAGATGATGTTCATTGGTGCAGTGTTTTCAACTTTCATTGGTTTCATGAGATGCATATAACTTTTTATGTATAGGACCGCATCTCTCTTAACATTTTTCTGACATATATTTCAATTTGATTAACTCTAGTGTGCTACTAGCTAAACATATATTTTCTTAGCGTTTTGGTTGTAGCGATACTGTTGGAGTTCAGTGGTAGCATCCAGAGCCTAGAGGATTAATAATACCATCATATCTTCTGTTACTTTTTCTCTAGGAGACATATAGGTTAATTTTTTCTCAAAATTTCATTTTTTAGTTGGGTTAAGCTGGGATCAGGAATAGTTTGTAATCGTTTCCCACCTTTTCCTTTAGTTTTAGTGAGTTAAAGCTCTGTTCAGTAAGGTAGGAGAAAGTTCTGTTTATGTTCGGAAAACATTTGATGCACTTTGTTCAGGTCACCACTTCTTGGTGGGAAAATCCGATATGAAATCCTGTGTGAATGGTACCAAGGATGATTGAACTTTGCCCATATACTAAGAATGAAGTTTGGGTCAAAGGATTAGGTTCTGGGCCTTCTGGCTGGTGCCTGGTGTGGGCATTTTCTTTTGAAGGAGCAACCCAGATCTTTTCAATATGACATCAAACTCGAACATCCTAGTATCATATAGCTATTCCATTATCTGAGATGAGATTATCAGGGTCCCAACTTTTTGTCCCAACCGTAGGGTTTGGGAGATAAAGAGTCTTTCACAGCCGTCTTGGGATTTATTTATAACTCTACACCAGACTCTTCTGAGGAGGCTACATGGATCTGGCCCTTTCCAGTGAAAGGGGTTTTTTCTGTTTGGGCTTCTACAGAATTTTGGTCCTCCAGGTCTCGTTTTCTTGGAAAGGGATTTAGAAGGTGAAAACGGCCCTAAGATGGCCTTCTTTGTGTGGACCACGGCAAATGGGCTATTTTATGGCATAGAATCTGAGATGGAGAGTTTGTATTCTGGTTGATGCTACATGTGCCAAGCAAGCAGGGGGTCAATTGAGCATCTTCTTCTTTATTGTTCTGCAGCTACGGAATCATGGAGAATTTTCTTCTCCTGCTTCGGCATCAAGCAGGTGAGGCCTTTTCTGGTGGAGGCGCTTCTTGGTGCTTGGTCAGCTGCGAGTCCAGATAAGGGGAGGAACGAGCATGGATACTAGTTCCTTTTTTTTCTTGTGTTTTGGCGCTGGTGGCTAAGAGAAAAATTAGAGCTTTCAAGAATCGAGATGGTTCTACTGTTAGGCGGGAAAACATCTTTTTGAGATTTTAATTAAATTTTTTTTTTTGCGTACTTAACTTTTCTGTAAAAGGTTTCACCTCTGAAGGTGCTTGTTTCCTCTACCTTCCTTGCAGTTGTTGATGGCCACGTCAAAAGACCACAGGATGAGGACATACAATCTAATGTCCTCGAGATAGTTGGATCAAATGTGCAGTCAACATACATTACATGCCCTGCAGACCCAGCGGCAACACTTGGCATAAAGTTGCCATTCTTAGTTATGATTGTTAAGAATATGAAGAAGTACTTTACATTTGAGATTCAAATACTGGATGACAAGAATGTCAGGAGGCGGTTTCGAGCTTCTAATTTTCAAGTAAGTCTTCCATGTGAATGTGGTAATGCATTTTGTTGTTTGGCTATGTCTCTTTTCCCTGTGCCACCAAAAAATGCTTTTGGTGAGCAGTGCTAGTGATTTGATATAAACAATACTGCGAAAGGCCCATCTTAGCACATTATCTTAACTGTGACCAGGAACCCATCTGATTTTTACCTACCAGTTAGCTTTAAATTTGAACCCTCAATCTCCTAATGAGGAAATGTAGTCCGACTAACTACGCTAGCCCAAGTGTGTTATTTCTGGAACCTATAACTTCTCCAAAAATTACAGGTTTTGTGTATAAGGTACTTTCTGTTTCAAGCTTTTTCTGGGGTATACTCTCTTGGTATGCAGTTTACAGCCTTCTGTGAAGTTAAGCATTTCCTACATAAGCACTTCACTATATTGCAATATACTTAATAAAGAAAAAAAAATTGGTTGGATGATTCTCTGGGTCTTCATTTTGAAGCATGGATATCGGATAGGATAGGTGCTTTTCCTAACCAATTTGTTGGATTAAAGGAGAGCCAACCTTTCATTTAAGTGTTTCTTTGGAAGTTGTCTAGTTACTTGATCTTTATTTATGGACTCGATGAAGCTCTATGTGTCATAGGTTTATCTTGGCTATGAGCTTGCTGTTAGAATAATATACATGAAGCTGTAGTATTTTGTAACAAGGACTACGAAATTAGTAAAGATATTCACTCTGAAGAATATTAATTTAGTTCCTCGCTCCTTCTCCAAGGAAAAAAAGGGGAAAAGGTAAAATTGTTGACATACGTTTTTAACTTTTGTTTTGAAATTTTGTGAACTTCAGTTTTGTGCAATGGAAGACCAATGTGAGTTATATAACCTTTTGATTTAGGTTTTTAAGGATCACAAATATGTTACGAAAGTTACTTAT
>MKEJ01002009.1:0-10954 GCA_001753735.1 Embelia ribes
TATGTTGTCCATTTTTCGTTTACATTTGTGGATGATTATGGTTGTAGAATCCCATTATTGGATTTATTTGGTTGTTTTGGAGTTTGGAGATTGGTAACACATTCGCAACCCCGGATCTTGGGTGTTTGGGATTTAGGGGCGCGACATTTATGTTATGCCCAAACTTTAAAATCCGATCGTGATAAGTTTCGACCCTGTACTGTTAAATGTGTTTTCTTAGGATATCCATCCACATATAAGGCATTTCACGTCTTTGATCTTGAAAATAAAAAATTTATACTTTCACGCGATGTAATATTTTATGAGGATGTTTTTTCGTATCACTGGCCTTTACCATTGTTATCCAACCCCAACCCATGCCTTAATCATCGGTCCCCTTGACCCTTTATCTCATTTTGATTCACATCACACCTGTCCAAATCCAATCCTTAGCCTAAATCCATAACATAGTCGCCCTAGTAATTTACCCATACCCACTAATATATCTTTTCCTAAACCAACTTACAACCTTGGCCCAATTTACCCTCTCAGTCTACTGGATATTACTCTTACACTGGCCTAACCTCACCCAGCGTCACGCTCGGCCCCTCAATCTAATCCAAATCAGTCACCCTCAATAACCCAGCCCATTCCGATTGGTCCCATTAACCAGTCCCATCATACTGTACCAGCTACACTGCCCAACCGAATTTCAGTAAGCCCCAACTCCATGACCCCCATGCCTATGGCCCCACTAGAAACCCAGCCCCCCTGGGTTAGAGTGCGTCCTTACCACCCGACTTATCCCTCGTGTAGATTACTCGATTATGATTGCTTAACCTTAACTTCGCCCTCAAATGCACTCGCTGCCCTTTCATCTGCATCATTTGGTACTACCTACCCTTTTTCTAATTATCTGTCTTATCACCATTTTTCTCCTTCTCATAATGCTTTCCTTTATTCCGTTATTGACATTTCTGATCCGGTTATCTTTTATGAGGTTGTGCGACATTCATACTGGTTGGAGGCCATGCGTTCCAAATTAAAGGCCCTCGAGACCAATCAGACCTTGCTTTTAGTGCCCCTTCCACAGGGTAAGAAACCCATTGGTTGTAAATGGGTTTATAAGACGACAAGTCTATTAAGTGCTACAAGTCTTACCCTGTAGTTAAGGGATATACACAGGTTGAGGGTTAGGGTGGCCAAACTTGTCACTGTTCGGTGTGTTCTTGCTATAGCAGCAACGCGGAATTGGCACCTTCACCAGTTGGATGTTAATAACGCATTCTTACATGGTGACTTATTTGAGGATGTTTATATGACATTACCTCCTGGTTATGGACAACAGGGAGAGACGCGCGTATGTAAATTACAAAAATCTCTCTATGGACTGAAACAAGCCTCGCGACAATGGTATGATAAATTGTCCACTATACTTCTCTCGGTTGGTTTCACTATGTCTCATGCTGATCATTCGTTATTTACTTGCACTCGTGGGGCTTCGTTTACTGCTGTCCTAATATATGTTGATGATTTACTTGTTACTAATGATCCGATTAGTATATCAGCGACTAAGCAAGTTCTTGGTTATTACTTTTGCACTAAGGATTTGGTGCCCTCTTAAGTACTTTCTTGGTTTGAAGGTTACTTGATCTTTTATATGTATTTTTATTTCTCAGAGAAAGTATGCTATGGATATTCTTTCTGACTCGGGACAATTGGAAATTCATTATCTTAGGTAGCATAACCTCCGATTTCATCCTGATGAGGGGACACCCTTAGTGGATCCTAGTGTTTATTGTTGTCTCATTGGATGCCTCATCTATTTGACTTTTACTCGGTCTAATATTTCATTTGCAGTTAATTATCTTAGTACATGCAGAAACCATGTGAGGTGCACCTTCATGCTCTTTATCGTGTTCTTTGGTATCTTAAGGATTCTTATGGACACGGTATTTTTTCCCTTGCTACTTCGGATCTTTGCTTTTCAGCATATACTAATTCAAAATGAGCTAGTTGTCCAATTACGATATGTTCTACCACTGGTTATTTTATATTGTTTGGTTCTAATCTTGTTTTTTGGCACTCAAATAAATCAGATGTTTCACATTCATCTGTTGAGGTAGAGTATCGAGCTATGGTTACTACATCTTATGAGTTTGTTTGGTTAGTTGCTTTACTTTGAGAATTAGGGGTTTTACAACATTACCTATCCCTTTATATTATGATAATCAGTCAACGATACAGATTGTGAGTAATCTTTTTTTCATTAACGTACCTAACATATCGAGATTGATTGTCATTTTACTCGTGAAAAACCACATGCCAATTTTCTTACTCCTTTATACACTCCTACTTGCTTCACAACTAACTGATATTTTTACAAAACTTCTTGGTTGAGATCTTCACCTATTTTTTGCTTTCAAGTTGGACATTACGAATCTCCATGTTCAATTTGAGGAGGATTGTTGAGATATATTACCTTGTGTACCACATTGTGTAATTATATTATTACTAGGTAGATTTTTGTATAGTATATATATATATGTGGATGATGTAAATTCTTTCCACTCAATTAATACAACTATATTTTTGCCCTAAACTTAATAGAATAAGTCCACAAACTACAAACCCGAATAGAAATAAGATATTTTTTGAAATAAAATATTTGGTGACAGTCTCAATGTACAACACTACCATATATAGTTTCTATGCTAAGGTGATGGACTAATCAAATACTATTTTCCTATATGTCACCACTCATATGCTTACACATAAGAGAAAGAGAATTTATTATGTTTTTTTATCTTCTACTCCATTGATTTTCTCTTTCCTATTTGGATTTTATGTTTCAATGCATATATGGTGTTATGTAGATGGTGTTCCGTAGCAAATACTACATATTTGCATGTAAAATCTGAAATCGAAATATATATACATAATTGCATGCATAAAAACTCCATTCCATTTTTAATGTATTCTTTTTGTGTGTCATCTAATTGTTTAGTTACAAAAGGAATTTTCATAAAAAAGAACGTGCGACAACATTTATTGTCGCAGATTCTCTGTCTAAAGTTTCTAATTATAGACCTATAATGATAATTACAACGAAATACTTTACTAAAGACTTGTTTTGTTGTAAAGGGGAAAAATATTTAACTTTGAGTCACAACATGATTTTGTCAACTTAGTAAAAGGTTATTGCTTACGATTTTGTGACAAGTTTATCACTTTATATGCAGAAGTAAACATGCTTTGTGGCCATAGTGTGGTTATTTCATTATACTCTCACTTACAATGCTATTCTCCGCATTATACTTTAGCATGTGTCTAATAATTAGTAGCAAAAAATGGCATATACAAGCATGCTTAGAGGTAAAAGGTATTTCCGAAGATAATGAACATGTGATAAAAGGTTGTCTGGGATTATTAGGACTAGGATCCACCCCCCAAAAAAAGATATTTGAAAACTAGAGGATAGATTATTGGATACTCATCTCACAATTTTTGCCCTTGAAACGGTTAGGATTATACTAAAAGACATGCTTATTTTGGATTTAGTATTTTCATAATAAAAATTATTTATTTTTAATAACAATCTGTATGAGCGATGTTTACTTAATGTTATGTTTTAATGAATGAGTATGTGTCTCATATTCTATAAAGTAGATGATCCAGTGTGTAGAGTACGGTTTACATATAGAAAATTAGATTATAGGTTCTTATAGAATATAATTTTATATTTACAATTTTAAATATAAATGGACACACCATCAGTAAATTGTAGTAAATAAATTTAGTAGGTTTGTCTTGACTATAGAGAACGGTACAGTTCTAACTCCTTGTACTAGTACACTTTGTGTGTCCTAAATAGAACCGTGTCGAGATAATTGTTTTAGTACTGATTATATAAGATAATTGATGTCTCGTGGTCATGGATAGTGTTTATACTCTTAATCCTTAAATTATTATTTAGACATATATGGATAATATTTGTTATTTTGATTGACAGAAGAGTAAGATCCATTATGAGTCAATAAATTCGATGAGTTGGATGATAATGGAATCCACGTCCCTGAATAGGGATTGATGATACTCCATAAGGAAACTTATAAGTTCTGATTGTATCCAACCCTGCAGGTGAATTTTGTAATCCGATAGGTTAAATAAGTTAAGTGTAAAGGTTTTAAGGAATTTAATATACTAATTAAATTGAATTGATAGTAATTCTATTTAATTAGCGAGTATCTGTAATTTTAATATAGGAATTTTTAATAAATATTAATGATATAGAAAGTGAAATATAAATTTGTAATATTGGGAGAGAGTTCAGTTACAATCATGTAGTGATATTGATTGTGATTTATGTAAATAAAAATTATATTGGTAGATAAGAATGAATTCAAATATGCATAGCATAACTCTTCCAATATTCTGCTACCAGGTCTCTGTTTTAACCTATTTAAACATGTTCCATAGGTAGAAAAGATATACACGAATTAATTATCTCTTTTTCCACAAATGTAAAGAGCCCACACAAATCGGAGTCTATGCAACTTCCTTCTATCAGAACATTCTTGTTAGTGTTCACGAGATTTGTACACACAAATCTCGTATATATAATTCTATCTTATATGCTAAAACATAATTAATTAATGATAGTATATGTACACGCTATTACAAAATTTGTATATAAAAAAAAATCCGCAACGCTTGAACAGAAACAACTATGGATGCATACGCCGTGAATTTCCCTATAAAGACTTGCTTTCACTACAGGCTAGGCTTCTGATTGAGATCAAGGAATCGGCTGCCGAATGTGAATTCGATCTGTCTAAAGGAAAACTCTCACTCTTGGGTTTTATAGGGACTTGGTGTTGTCCATATTTACAGGAAAGACATGGGATTTGATTTTTGAGTTCGTATCTGCTCATTCAACAATATAACCATAAGAAGAGTCGTATCATATTTTCTTATACGGACGGTTTTGATCGTTTGGAACAACTTGATAGAAACTGTTTACTTATAACTTGGCTCTGGAACATAACATATTTTCAGTTCGAACAAACCACAGTTCCTCGGATACTTTTCGTATCCAAGGCATGTATATATAATTAAGCTGTTCTCATAAAATTGATATGCATTTATGTATGTATAATGTTGGTATAAGATTAATGTTTAGTGGAACTTTTGTGGGCTATACACAGATTTTATACTCCATGACCATTACTTTTTTGCATGGAATACTTTGTACATGCCCTCTATGTTCCTGCTACCTCGGTCACGAACAAATTGTCCACTATTAAAATGTTAATATTTTCACAATTTAATCATTAAATGTTCTCAAAAATATTAAATGAGTTTTAAGTCTACAAGTTTGTGCTTAATAAATGTAATTTTAGTATAGTACAATTGCTAAACAAATTTAATATGAAAAGGCAATTTAATAAGTTTAAAATTTTTGTTAAATTTATTTTTAGAAAATAGACATTATTTTAAGATGTTCTAAAATAAAAGCGTGGACAGCTATTTTGGGAGTTATTAAAGTATTCAAAATAGTATCCATTCAATTAATGTATGAGTAGCTAAATGGGTAAAATTAAAAAAATAATTAATACAACTTTGTGTTTAAAAAACGTCAAAATAAAAATGAAAGGAAAAAGTTCCCAAAAAACAGTTAATTTGAAGTGAGATATAATTTTTTAAGTTAGAAATTATGTTGACATTTTGAAAATGTAGAAAAAGATAATTTGTGGCTGTGATGGCATTGATTGGGATAGATGAGTATGTATGAGTGTAACCACTCCTCAAAGGAAGAAATTATTTTTAGGGTTTGAGGAGGATCTTGAAAATTGTGACAAAAACTTAAGCTATATTTGATCACCCACCATTTATTATTGTGGCCCCTTCATTCAGTACCATTATTAACTCCTCCATCCTTTTTATTCATCCACCCTCTCCCTCTCTCTTCCAAATTTTCATATGCCAAAAAATCAAAAGCCAAGTCAATTGTCAAAATTCGGGACGTTGGATAAAAAAAATATAAATATAATTTAATTTTTTATTTTTAGATTTTTTGTTTATTTTATCCAACTGAGTTTAAAGGTGAATTACAACTATAGTATTACATCTTAGTCTCAATACTTTTTAGCAAAAATATCATTTGGTCCCTCTACTTTCAATTTTACTAATAATGATGGTCCATAAGTTTTGAAAGAGAGACTATTATTACGGATGGAAGTCATTATAACTGATGAAAATTATTTTCTATTAACAAAATATGTGATTTTTCAAAGTAAAACTGTGTTTTCAATAATTTTTTATGATGGAAAATATGGAAATTTTCTAACATGATTTAATCTCTGAACAAGCATGTTGGAATCAGCAGAGCTTTACATGAGGCAGCACATTTTATTGTCTACTAGGCTAGCAAATGATAATGATTTATCTGTCACAATACCCCTTGGGCTTTGGGTATAACTTCAATTTATTTACTTAAGAATATATGGACTCCTAATTTAAGTGTTCATTATTTATTTCAATTATTGTAATGTGGTTCAGTTCTATTTATGCAAAATATGCTTAGCTAATATTTTTATTACACTCACAAAATGTTCATAGGGTAAACAGTGAGAAAGGTCAAGGAGTTTGATTGCTTCAATTAAAACATGCAAGGTCAAAGTGATATTGAACGTAAAATATAGACGTAAAAATTTAAATTATGCTATTCTTAGTTTAGTTTATTGAACAAATATTTCATTCACCAAACAATTTGATTAGAAATTCAAAATTTCAGGCATGGATTTTATTAATAAAATTAAGAATTACATAGCTCCCATTTATGTAAATATAGAAAGCCAAGGCAACTCCTATTAATTGTGCAAGTTATAAAAAAAAATTATTTAAAACAATGCCGAAACTTATATTGAAAATAAAAAATTAGTTCTACTAGAAGGGACAACAAAGGCCAAGACAAAATTTTAAAGAGTGGTAAGAGTCTTTGAAAATTGTCGTTGAAATATGGAATAAAGTCATGGATAATGAAGAATAAAGTGATTTGGATAATAAAATAAAGGAGAGAGTGAAAATAAAATTAACATAAATTGGAATTGTAGTGGGTGGGGAAATCACACCTTTTGTTACATCTGTAATAAATAATATGTGCAATGAATAAGGAAAATGTGTGTTTGAAGGTAAGGAGTAAGGACCACTTCATATTTTGAAAATTATGGTCACAATTAGAAATATTGGTACCTCAAGTCAGATTTTTTAATTTTTTTAGATTCATTCAATATCCTCAATCTAATATGTCCTATTTGGTCCTCCCAAGTTTCATTTCTTAGACCCCAAGTTTTATACAAGTGACACAATTGGTAAATTAGTTACGAATCGGTAAATTAATTACGAAACATATCGCCTCATAGTACAAATATTTTAGTATTTCAATATGAAAAAAGAAAAGAATAAGGGACCAAATATATCACTTTTCTTAAATTTTTGTGGACTAAATCGAACACACTTAAAACCTTTATGGTTCTAGAATGGCACCAAGAGAACTTAAGTTGTGTTATCTACCAATTGTTATCAAATTTAATTCCCTTGAAAGTTTCATATCATGTGAATGTATTTACTTCTAGGACAAACTCTGACAAAATTAGCTATGAAAATGACCTCATTATCATATTGGCTCAAGCACCCTCTGCTAAGTTTTGTGTTGGTACTTTTTTACCCATAAGATATTTTATGGTTGAAATTGATCATTAACTTAGCAATATGAACACTGTGATTCTAAACAAAATAATAATAATAATAATAATATAATAATAATTAAATGTTTCTACTAAAATGAAGCAAACTTCAAATTAGAAAGGGCTTTGGAGATTAAAAAAAAATTGTATTTAAAATAGCCACACGAAGTGTGGATATTTAATAATAAGTAAGTGATAGGTATATCATCATTTAATTCATTATAATTGTTTTCGAGGTGATTCATTGACTAAAATAATTTTTTACCAAATGTGACTATCCGAGGCAACATAAAGGTATGTTGACACTCAAATAACCTTAATTGAGTTCAACTACTAAATCTCTCAATCTATAGTAATTTTTTGCAGGTAATTTTATAGTAGTATGTTACACAAAAGGCAGAAGTAAAATCATAATAATATTTTGTAGAGGCAATATTCAGTCACTTATTCCCACTCTAGATAAAAACATCTAAATAATTATCACATTTTTAGATACAAAGTTTTTATACATCCTGGTTCGAAAGATTTTGCTACATACCATTATTTATATATCGTCGCTAGAAGATGGATTAATTGTTCAACTTTTCACAGCATCCTTGTTTCTCTCTATCCTTAATTATCGTCTATATATTAATTTTATGATGAAGAGAAACATGATACATCATATACATTGCTCATTATTATCTCGTCCAAAAATTAAAAATGGTATGGAGAGTGACAAGATAATATATATTCCATGTTCTATGACAAAACCTATAATAATTAACTTGTTAATTTATTAACATATATAATTGTTAATTCATGCAACTAATTGTGAAACAATCTAACCCCTCTCTCTCTCTCTCACACACACACACACACAAAATAACTCATGGGGTTTACTTGGTTGAATCATTTAAGTTCATAGGCTTTTTATTACTATTATTTAAAGAAAAATTCATGTATGCATCTTAATTAAAGTTTCTAATTTTGAAAGTCTAAACAACAACAAAGTTCCGCTTAAACATTAACCAGCCAAATACATACTGAATTTAAACTAAAAATGAGAAAAAAACAAACTCAAAAGCAGTAACAAAACAATCCCATAGGTAGAAATTCTTCCCGTGGTGTAACATGTGAGAAATCTGAAAAGTTTGAAATAGCCATTTTTCCCAAGCATTCAATCAAAGCATCATTGCCATTTTGATGAGTATTCCCCTTGATAACACAACACAACACAACACAACACAAAGCAAAAAAAGCAGATCCAAGAATTTCCAATGACCATGGAAGAAAAGAACAAGAACAAGAACAAGAATAAGAAACAAAAACTCGATCCGTCTCCGAAACCTGGATCGGACTTCTCCTTCAAACCCGCCTCTGACGTAAAAGGCCTCCGTTTCGGCGGCCAATTCGTCGTTAAATCTTTCACCGTCCGCCGCTCCCGCCCCCTTGAACTCCCCCGCCTCCTTGCCCTCTCAGAAAAATCTCTTTTCCCTTCGACAACGGCATACGTGCCTACGAACTTCACGATACTCGCCCACCGAGCGTGGCACACGCTCACACTCGGGTTAGGAACCAAGAAATCAAAAGTTGTCGTGTTTGTGTTCGAGACAGAGTCAATGAGGGCGCAGGCCGAGAGGGCGTGGCCCGGGGAATTGGCGCTGGGGGAGGTGAACAAGCGGCTGATACGGGGGATGGCGGGGTGCGAGCTGGCGCGGTTCAAGTTCCGGAAAGGGTGCGTGACGTTTTACGTTTATGCGGTTCGGAGGGCGGGGAGTGTCGGGTTCGCGCGTGGGGAGGATTTGAGGATGGTTTTGCAAAGCGTGGTCGATTTGAACGATTTCTTGGATCATACCGCGATGCTGGCTATGCCCGAGCAGAGGAGCATTAACTGTGGGCACCCTGTGGCTATGGCTCACTAGGCATGTTCAACTTTTTTATTTTTTATTTTTTGTTTGCATATTTTTTTTGCTAATTACTAAATTGTTCCTTATTTTCGTCCATTCTCTCATTTCTATTTTTGGATAGATAAAGTAGTTGGTGGTAGTATGGTAATTTTACACTGTACTAGAGTGAAGCAAATGAGTCGTTCATATCAAATAATCAGTTATTCTAATGGTAAAAGAAACGTAAAGGCATTCCCTATACTGTTCCTATTTTCGATGGCAAGTAATGTGAACAAAGGATAAATAATATTTTCATATTCACAAAATCCATTCCATTATCTTATTTGTTGGCGTGATAATTTATTTATTATTATTATTTTATACCATTGATTTCTAGGTATATTATATTTATGATTCAAATTAAAAATTTTCTTTTACATCAACAAATAAGAAAATCGGTATGGTATATTATATTTATGATTCAAATTAAAAATTTTCTTTTACATCAACAAATAAGAAAATCGGTATGAGTTTTTGGGTGAGATCAAGCATTACTCCCATGCGGAAAAATGTGCAAATCAAACCTTCTAAATTTGTTAATGGAACGGAGATAAACGTTAGTCTAATAGTTCAAGAGGAGAGTTGAAGAACACCCCTTAATTTTTAATGAATTGAACATTATTTCGGTATATCATTGGGATCATTTCCCTAATTTTAATCTCCAAAATTTAGTAAAATACCGATTTATTTATCATAAACTATGGGAATTCCCACTGAATAAGGAAAATATGATGCCACTATAGTGTAGAGTGTATGCCTATGTCAGATGTTATACAGAGTTATGCTGAAATTTTTGTGCCTGCTGAAGTTTTGGACTATTTCATATTAAATCTATCTTTATTTTTTTTTCCTCCTTTTTGTTTGAGTTGGTGAATTGATATATACAAGTTATTTTACAAGGACTTAATTGCTACAAAGAGTGAAAACAAGGGACTTAATTGTTGTGGTTAGGAATTGAGAGGCAGAATTGAAATAGGGGGTCAGTTTTCTAAATTTTCTCCCCCCCTTCCATTTAATTTTTCTATTTTTTTTTTCTGGGTTATTTTATTTCTGCTGTAAATCTTGTCTTGCTTTTTTATTTTTTATTATTCAGATGTAACTTTTTGCAGAATAAGTTGAAGGTAAATATCCTCTGGTTTGCTGGTGGAAATATTGTTGGCCTCATTAATTGTTTTCCATACTTCATATGTTTTTTTTTTTTTTTGAGCTGCATAATGTTTTATTTTATTTTATGTTAATACTTATTAAGGTTCTTTTTATGAGTCTAAACAAAATAGAAATGTTTTAGAAAATAAATTG